>PVLD010004239.1:0-128568 GCA_004027595.1 Dinomys branickii | reverse complement strand
CCAGAGCTAATTCCCTTCTATGTTCTCTATAATTCTGTATTTCCTCAGTCGTTTTTGTACTAGCAGAAATGAAGATAACTTTATATTATACAGCATCCAGTGCAAATTCCCTACTATCTTATCTATAATTTGGTATTTCCTTTAATGTTTTTGTGTTAACTAATGTGAAGATAACTATGTAATACAACATCCAGTTCTAGTTCCCTACTATATTGTGTATAACTTTGTATTTTCTGTATTGTTTATGGCTTTTCTGGTTCATATGTCTCCATTCTTTTGTCTTTAAAATAAAATAAAAAAAAAATAAATTTGTGTATCAGCATGTTGAGTTAAGGCTTTTGTAGAACCATTGCATCAATGAACCCTGAAGGTTTTAAAGAGACTGGGGTTTCTTTTATAAAACAAAAGTATTATTACAAAATTTAAGAGAGGGACAGCATACACACCTGTCATGATAAAATCATAACGATGAAAGTTTATTGTATTTTCTAAACTACCTTTGAGCTATGCCTTTGGGAATGAGTGACTCTCCAGTGTTTCAATCTTAGATGTATTTTTTCCCTTACCTCACGCAGTGACATATAATTGAAAACAATATGACTCACTAAGATTATTCATTACTTTTTGTAGTGACACAAGAATAAAGAAATTACATAAATTCTTCCACAAATAAATCTATATGAGACTACAGGCATTATTACAGTTTTGCAATACTAATTTTAAACTTTTTATAGCCTGAAAAACTAAGACATCTATAACAATGGTGATTTTGAATGAGGACTTATATTTTATAAATTAGGTACATGAAAGCAATGGTCAAACATATTGTATGGAGTCAAATGGGGTCATAGTTACTCAACAACAGGCTCCTAGTCTGCTGAGCAGCCACGCTGACCTTCGGCAAAGAAGTAGGTGATAAATAGGAGGGATGAGATGATAAATCATTTATAGAAGGAAATGGGAGGGAAGTGGCTTGCAAATAAATACATTATTAGAGCATACTATGAATAGTAGTCATCTTTTTTCTGTTATCAATAATCTTTCTATTTTCTTGGATGCAGTCAACATATTTATTTATTATGACTCATACCTACATCTAATACATACATGAATCTATCAGCAGCTCTGTATTTACACGTTGAAGACCTCAATATATTTTCAAAGGTCTCAAATGCTTTGGTTTTATTTTTCAATATTGCATTCACTGCCACTTTGAAACCAATTGCAGGTACAGTACTTTTACCCTGCTCTTCACGACCTACCAAGGTGTCCACAAAGTATCACTCACATTCCATGCAACTCTAGTAATGAGCCTCACTCCCTCATCAGTGGAAGGAACCTGCCTCCTACCATATGGTTGGCTAAAAAATTCCCTTTTCAGATTTGATCTCACCCACTATTGATGTGCTGTTCACCACCAATTAGCAGTGCTGTAATAGAAGAATGTTTTAATTCTCCAAACCATTGACATCTGTGTCTAGTTCTTTCACGTTGCACGCATGTCATCACACCTTGGTTTGGAAAGCTGGGAGAGTGTCATGATATTAGGAAGGGAACTCTGTACTAATTGACACTCGTCCATGAAAATGGTTTGTGCATGTTTGCTGTTTTAGTAGAACCTTAAATTAAAAATTACAGAAAGCAATATATTTCTTCACTTTCAGCCAAGACACTTATTAAACCAGTCTCAAAAGAGATATACATGATCTATGCTTTCATAAATGTCTGTCTGCCAAGAAAATTTGGTCTCTTGGTCTCCTGAATTATGCAGAATGGTAAATAAACCTGGCTTAATTACCCTGTCATCTGCACTGCCCAAAAACTGAGGCCAGTCTGGCTTTGGCCACTTGAAAACTTGTATTCTCTATCCCTTGAGTATTCTCACCAAGGCAACTTCTTTCAAACGTTTTCATTTTGGTGTGAACATTATTTTAATGCTTTTAAATGTATTTCTTTGCTTGGGAGGATAACATATGTATGAGGTTATGGTCTAAAGATGCTGCTGCCTTTCCAGTTTACTTCACATTATTTAGGGTATTATACTTCATCACATTAAACCATCTTGCCACATAATAAAAATTATTTCTGCACTTGTACTAGTAGTGTACCAAATACAGCTTAGGAGAAAGGTTTTTATAGGGTCCTGATTTTTTTTCTTAAATGAAACATATATTGAAGGCTGTACATTTTTTGAGTGTGTTCTTACACTTTTACATCTTTACCATATTTATGATTTTTATCTTAGCTACAGTTTTGCAAAGGCTAAAGGACTGAATGATGTTGTTTCAGAAATGGCTCCTTGTTATTTACAAAGGAGAAGATGGTGGCTTTATTCACAGCACAGATCCATCAGCAAATTGGTATTTACTCTCATAATTTATACAAAGCTTCCCTCTTTGTTTCCTAAGCACAGGATTGAGAGAACAGTGGATTAGTTGTGAGTGCAGGGAGAAAGCTCACCAGCATTCTCACTAGATCTTGCTTTCTCTTATTGACCTACCTTATTTAATACTTCATTTTGCAATCACTGTACTTCCACAGTGACAATTAATGGTTAGTTCTATTTTGAGAATATTTTTTCCAAGAAATAAATTGTAGGATCTCAGTAGTGTAACCATTTGGCTCAAAACCAGAGACTAATTAACTAGATGGAAAAGTAGGTGCTTACTAGTTAGTTAGAGTCCATCTAGTAAACTAACTTCATGGGATATTCAATCATAATTTGTGCTTCATCTGTTATCAAATATTATAGATCAAGATCTTTTATACTTGTTGGCAAATTTTGAGACTAAAAAATTTAATTTCACAAAAATAAAAGATTAATGTACAAGGAAATATAAGACAGGAGAGCCTGTCCCTTAAGTTCGATACAGCAAAATATTTCAGCATGCAACTGTTACACAACATTCAATAAACTTCGGTTCCAGGGCAATGATTACATATTCAGAATTGCCATTGAGCTTCTGGGATTTTGTTATAAAACAAAAAGTCCATTTGCCCCTTAAACTTTTTGCAACAGAATATCCACAAGGGTGCTTCATGAGTTATTGTGAATTCTCCCCAAAGTTGAAAGAAAATTTATTTGGTATTTACTAAATATTCACCAATTTATTAAGTATTCAACCTAAGAGAAAGTACTATGCTTGCAACTTTGCTGGTAGAATCTTGTCCTTTGAGAAGGTGATTACCATTTTGTCATCATCTCGGTGGTTCTTATTCCTATGCCCCTTATACAGTCACCCATATGTTCATGTACCAGACTCAGAGTAACTAGATTGCATGAAGTTTGCTTACATGATTAGCAGGGCATCACAGCTAAGACTCTCGGCTTAAAGGACCAACTCCAGTGCATGTGGCTTTCTTTCTGCTCTACACTGTCTCTACTCATTACCCTATTACTTATTAAATTCTCAAATGAGCTCATTAATCAAAGAAACATGCCACCCATATTATAGACCAATATTTGAAGTCATTCAGGCTTTTCAGAACTGCTTGAAGTAGATGGGAGCAATCAACGGGGTGACAGCATAGTCTTCCTGGAACTGGGAGGGCAGCCTGAGTATATGGTGAACATCTGACAATACTCTCCTCATAGGTGAAGTAAGAGGCCCGAGACTCTTTGAGAAATCTGAAGAGTTAAGAGGGTAGCTTTTGAAGATCCAAAAGAAGAATCACCAAATTTTAGAGTTGTGAAGAGAGAAATAATGTTCAGACCTGGAGGTAACCGTGCAGGCACGTTCAGGGTCCCTGCAGGGGTGCTTTGGGGAACAAAACCTTGTCTGGTTATTGGCACTGTTAGGTGCGGTCTCAACAGAAGCAATGACAATGCTTTTTAAATATAAATTTTTTATATTCATGTGTTATGGAAAAGCAGTGTAGCATCTAGGAAAACTTTTATATCTTGAAAACATTACCAAGATTTAAAAAATGAAGTGAAGTTGATTGAAGTTCTTTTTTTTTTTTTTTTGGTCTCTTAATGAAATGCAATTTTAGGTGGAGTTAAAGCAAGGAGGGAAAATCTTACACTCCTGGTAACACTATCAACAGGAAGTGAAGGAGGGATCCCAGGTAACTGATGCCTTTGTATCTGAATTTACCCATTAGTGGCAGTTAAATAATAACAATTATGAGGACCAGGTTTTAGTTCAAGTTATTAATTTAAAGTTATTCAGTGTTTATTTGTCAAACAGTTGTTAAGGTTTCTCTATGGACCAGGACACTGGACTAGGCAGACGAGATAGAAAAATGAATAAGTTATGTGGAAAAATGAGTGCTTTTGAAGAAAGTGAGAATGTAGGGAAGTCTGAGCAAAGGAACTATGAGGAGCTGTGTGCTATGGTAAGTGATTATCTATATCCTGTGTATGAGCAACTAGTAAAGGTATTTAAGCACTAATGATAATTTAAAAAAAGACTATGTGTTTAAAAGAAAATGGATGACACCCAATCTCTCTTTTTTTGCCTCTACTTGGATTTATTTAAATGGGGTGCTCTGAGGGAGTCTTTAGAACATTATTTTTATACTCTTCAGGGCCTCATTGACCCCATCTTTGACTCTTAATTACTTCCACTATAAATAACCTTTAAGAAATGCTAGTTGTGGCAAAGTGAAAAAAAATATGGTAAATGTAATCCCTGGAGGCAATTAAATCCCAAATTGTAATGTATACTCCTGAGTCACTCGGGTGGACAGTCCATGTATTTCCATTAGCAGTGTAACGCCGCCCGCAAGCTCCCTCTGCTTTGGCTTACTCTGCGCAGATGAGGGTGGCTGTGTAACACTGGAAACATGAGGATGTCTGGGGGAGATGACAACTTAAATTCATAAATGTGAACAGATCCAACTGTGTTGGCCAAACTGTTTCTGTGGGTATAATGAGTTTTGAACATTATTTGTAAAATTGCCATAAGAACTATTTGTAAAACATTGTGACATTTTGGGACATTTAAAAACTGGACAGATGGTAAGAAATCCTCACGATTTTTTCAGAGTTGCAAATGAGAGCTGCAGATGAGATAATGAATGCATATGAATACACTGCAATATGCACTGTGCATACAAGGGTGATAAAATTTTAAATTATAGAGGAAGATACGTTGTAATTAAAGCCCCTCAAAACACCCTTTTCCTTTGCCTATTCTTATCCCATCACCCTTGGCACTTTCCGAAGTACTTCCAGAAGTCTTCTTTCCAGAGTGTCTTTAAGTGATGTGATGTAAGTTTTGTGGAATAGTAGGGCGAAGTGCATCCAAAAGAAAGGCAGACTCATAAACATGCTGCGGTGTGTCGTCCTCCACCTCATTCACTGTGTCTAGCACCGTGCAACTTCTGGCTCTTCCACAGGGTAAAATTGACCATGAACGGTAAATGGTGTAGACATTTTGTAGGACAGGGCGTGGGACCTAAATGTTGAAAAGATGTTTCAGACATTTAGGACATGGAGATAGCCACAACAGTGCAACTAAAGACACTAAAGAAGCCTTCCAGAATGGATTCGGAAAGTGGCAAGGGGCATGGGTTAAGTGTGCTCAAAGAGAGGAGAAGAATTTTGAGGGAGATGAATGCCAATGAGTCAATTTCTGTAATAAAAATTTTAAAATTTATACACATGTTGTATTTTGATTGCACCTCATATTTTGTATACAGTGTGTAATATGATGAAATTCAGAATGTTTCCAGCAAAGAAGCCCTAATCCTCTGGGATGTTAGAATTATTTCATGCGAAAGGCATCCATAATCAAATAACTTTGCCAATGATGAATTATTTTATTTTTCTCTTTCTTAAAAATATAACATATGTTAGCACTTCAAACCTTTCTAGAAGTTCTATTTTAAAGAAACCCATTTAACTTTGTTTTCCTTAATGCTTCTAAAGCTTACTTGTTTTTATTAGTATCTCATGGAAACTTGGTATTTTGACAAACATTTTCTGAGAAAAGTTTGCATAGAATATGAGTAGATATAACTTATTATGAATGCAAAGGGTGTTCATACAGAACATAAACAGAACACATTGCCCTTGATTAAGTGAAGCAAAATGTCTTGAAATGAGCTGTACACATGAAGATTTACAACTGAGTATTGTGCCCGGAACATAGTAGGCACTCAGCAAATTATCTACAGCTGTGAACTGACTTCAGTTCTCAAACTTCACTCTCCACCTGCTGGCCTCCAGTGGTCAGTCTCCTGTGTCACTTCCTGGAGTACCTTTGGCATATGGTCAGACATTAAGCCAAGTAAGTTATGGTCCCTTATAATTAAGTCTCTGTGCTTGGCATGTTTAACTTACTGTGTTACAGTGAGGAGCTTCTTCAGGGGGTTATAAAACACTGCTCAGCATGAAACTCTAGCAGATCGTGTGCCCACTAACCATGACAGGATTGCTTTTCCAAAGTTACTTTAACGCTGCCCTTACTGAAAATCACATTAGTCTTCAGGCCCCACTGCTCTTCCTGGGACTCAGTCTTTCATCATTCCCTGACCTGAACGCATGTCTTCTGTTAGGCTTCCATCATTCCAAAATTTACAGCTGAGCTTTCTATTTACTTGGGAACTCAGGTGATCAAGTCTGTTGTGTATCTTGTGAAATTTAAAAGATATCTATTCTTTTCCTGGGCAATTGTCTTATCTCCCAAGATTTACCATAAACCTCTTCTATGAACATTGGTTTAATACCAGTTAATGTTTGAAGATACAGAGATGAAATATACTAGACCTCAGATTGTCTCCTGGTTTAATAGCAAAGCATACACACCCTCAGAGTTCTATGTGAGAACAGATGTGCTCCTACTCTGACCAAAATGCAGAGTTATCTCAGAGGACAGTTTCCTGAGAAGAGTCATAAGATACCTTTGGGTTCTTTACCTTTCTCCTTCCACTGCATACCTGAAAAGAAAATATATCCTGCCTCTTCAAGAATCAAACTCCTACTGGAGAAAAATCACACAACTAGGCTGAGGGATTTCTTTTTAAATTTGTGATAACGAACTTCAAATTAACTCTCAAAAATGTTTGGTAGATCTTCTAGTGTTTCCTTGGGCTCAGTGCAATATTTTTGATATTAACTCTTGCTCCCAAAGCCCATGTGAATGAAAGCTTTGCTCCCTGGCGTCTGATATCTTAGGAAGTGAGGCATATGCAAGGAAGTTAGGTGATGGAAGGGACATGTGACTGTGAAGGTAACATGTAGACCTGGCACCTTCTTGTCTCTCTACCGTGCACTCCTGACATCATATTCTGTGGCATGAAAGGACCAAAGCAACATGGCCAAGTGACTGTGGATTGAAATCGCTGACACTGTGAAGCACACTAAATTTTGCTTTACTGTAACTGAGTATTTCATGTATTTTGTCACAGTGACAGGCAGCTGACTAACACATTCGGTTTGGGATTCTTTCGACAGCTCACAGCAGTTTCACTTCTTTCCTGAAAACTCGTTCTTCCCTGAACGTACAACTAGTCATCCTTATCTGATCTTGTTTCATTTTTCAAACACAGAACCTCTAAGACCCTTATCTTCTCACCTTCAGACACAGGATTCCTGCTTCTGTACTTGCATTTTCCTGTTATCTTGGAGGCAGTGTTGCTTCTCCCACCCACGCTCAGTGCTGCCTCTGTTGCCTTCCGCAGACATTTATCTCTTCTATTTCTCCTGTTTCCTACTTAACAAGACGTTCTCTCTGCTGGGGCATTTCTGCCACATCTCCTATGTTAAAAAAATAGAGGAAGAGGAAGAAAAAAGAAAGGACATTTGTCCTCGACCCTCCCCTAACTGCTGGTCCATTTCCATGCAGTGCCATATCCCAGTGTGCTGAAAGGCTGTGGGCGCTCCGCCTCCACGCTTTTGCCTCCCTTCCCCTCTTCTACCCGCTCCCTCAGGCTCCGCTACCATATCTTCCGTGCTGCTGATGTTAATAGCGCTGAAGTGCATGAGCTCTTTTTTTCTGTCCTCGCCTCATCTCATTAGACTTTTCAGCGCCGCGCAACGTGACGCGGTGGCCCTTCTCAGAAGCTTCTTGCCCTTGCCTTGTGTCACTGTTCTCGCTGTCTTTTTACTCGCTGCCCTCCTTTCATTCTTGTTTGATGGTGTCTTCGTTGTTATTTTTCGGAACGTGGCCCCCTTCCTCAGTGTTGTTTTTGTTACTAAACTCTCCTATGTGATCTCACCCACTTCCACGGCTTTGGAGTTTTCTCTTGCGTCGTGTCTCCCTTGAGCTGCATGCTCAGATCTGACGACACTTGAATAGGCTTCACCAGAGTCTCAGTTTAGGGAAGATCACAAAGTCTGCACTCCACTGCACTCGCTACTGGTGTGGAATTCTTCCCTTCCCAACCATCATCTCCCGTAGGTGCCCAGCTCTTTCTCAAGGTTTATGAATCCTTGAGATATTACAAAACGGTTTGTGTATTTCCCTGGATGAGGTAAGTCAAAAAGGGCCTGCTTCCCATGCAAACAGAAGTCTGTATGACTGTGGTGAGTTAAACTGCAAACGTTTCAAAACAGCCACTTCTGCGCTGTCCGCTGCCCAAGTCCTAATCCCTCCAGCTACACCATGTTTTGCTTCTTTTTAAAAATTAGTCTGTTGATACAAATTGTTTCTTCTATGATTCAGCTTCTTTTTAATTGACAACTCAGGCTCATTTTAGGAGCAATTGAAAAACTCACCTAATTAAAATTTACAGATCATAAAGTTTAATTTAGTGGCAAGGCTAATTTTCCTCCAGGCTATCAAATGTCAGAGATGACTCCTTCAGTGGGAG
Organism: Dinomys branickii; assembly: GCA_004027595.1. Classification (NCBI taxonomy): domain Eukaryota; kingdom Metazoa; phylum Chordata; class Mammalia; order Rodentia; family Dinomyidae; genus Dinomys; species Dinomys branickii. The sequence goes on along the minus strand of PVLD010004239.1, from coordinate 119,808 downwards.
ACCACTTTCGCCCCCTTCTTTGTTGGTATGAGTGATCCCTAACCAAGACACTCAACTGAAAGTCTCAGAAATCATCCTCAATATGGGTTGAAACTAGAGTACTTAGATAGTGAAGACTGTTCTCAATAAATAAAATTATTAAAAAAGAATGTGTTAAATATAATGTTTTAAGAAGTAACTGGAGTCTTAGAAAGAGTTCAGTGCTTTAGGGGTTTGATCATTAACATTCTAATGATCTCAAGAGTAAATGGATATTTGCTTTGTGCACAGGGAGAAGGTAGCGGTAGGGATACTTCAGTGGAGATAGCTCACAAGTGTGAGTCTTTATCTTCTGTGTTTTGTGAATGTCATATGATCTTGAAAGCAGACTATGTTTCTATGATTCTTGCTCAACTAAGTCTGGATATGTTAAAATAGATCATAATTGTAAAGCTGCAGGTAATTTCTCTCTGGAGGTGGTACTAGTTTCCAAGATACCCCCATAGTCTTGCACAGGAGCCATGGCCTTGGCTATATTGTGGGGTGCTCTGAGAACCTTCAAGTCATTTGAACCCTTTCTCTGTGCATTAGTTGAAATTATGTGTAGCTTATTTTGCTTTGTTTTCCTATTTGCATAATTCAACTTACTTTTCTGTAAAGTGGCAATAATAATAACACACAGCACACAGGGCATCTGGAAGGTAAAATTAGAATAATTTGTTTATATATTTAGAATGCACCTGGTGTGGATTAAACATGTATTAGATATTGTTATATATTATTCACTTATGCAATATAAGCTTCTTAAGCACACAGTAGGTTCAGGGTGCTACGCTGACGGAGACGTTCAGTTTCATTCACGTAACATTGTTGAATGTCATTGTTTCTTTTTCATAGTATCAATACAGTGAGTCGAGTGTGGCTCTAGTACTGAGGACAAAGCAGTGAATAAAACAAAGTAGGTGCCTTCTCAAATCTTATAGTATAAGTGAAACAAGAGGCAAAAACCAGATAAATATACAGGAGATTATCAGGATGTATGGCTTTGGAAGAAAACTTCCAAAAGGAGTTTGTATATAGGGGAACAATGTTAATGAGACAGACATAGACTTTACACTCAATTAGTTAAACTCTGGGTAAAATAAGGACAAATGTAGGTTTAAAATGAAGCAGAGGTGGAGCAGTTTTGAGCTGTGACAAGGTCAAGTGGCTGTGATGGGTGCTACTTGTTAAAATGATGTAAAGCAAGTTCACTGGGCTGTCAGAAGCCAAGAAACTGAAACCGGGTGCTGAGTGGCTCTGCCATGTGCATCCTGACAGCACTGGCCTGTACTGTGGGGAAGCCTTGGACTAGAACCTTCTCAAATCATACAGAGCACAGATGTTACTATAGATACAAGGTGAGGTGTTGGTTTAGCACATGTGTTCTGCTGTTGTTGGATGAAATGCCCTGTAGATATCTGTTAGATCAATTTGTTGCTAACTGTACTTTAAGTCTGTTATATCTTTATTGACTTTTTGGTCTGATTGAACTATTTTTGGGATACTAATGCCTTCACTATGATTGCAGTTGTCTACCTTGTCTTCTTATTGCAGACAGTTTTTGTTTTATGAAATTGGGTTCTCTGTCATTTTGTGCGTGTATGTTTACAAATGTTATCTCTTCACGGTAAATTGTTCCCTTTACCAAAGAGTGGTGACCTTCTTTGTCCCTCCTGACCAGATTTGGTTGGGATTCAACTTTGTCAGAAATTAGAACAGGTACTCTTGTTACTCTTAGGCTCTGATTTAGACTCCTTCCTTTCACTATGAGTTTGAGCATGCTTTTGTGAATGAGATATATATCTTAGGGCTGGGGATATAGCTCAGTGGAATAAGTGCTTGCCTAGCAAGCGCAGGGTCCTGAGTTCAATCCCCAGTACCGCAAAAAAAAAAAAAGATATATATCTTATAGGCAATATATAGTATCCTATAAGGTTTCTTTTTGTTATCCACCTGGCAGTTATGTGTCATTTGACTGGAGAGTCAAAACCATTTATGTAGAGTATTATTCTTGAAAAGGATGTACTAATTCTTGACATTAACTCATTTTTGTGGTGCTGGTTATAACTTGTGTGTAGATGTCCCCTCAGAGCTTCATGGGGTCATATGTGGGGCTTTTCAAAGGGGGTTGGATCTAGAGCATGTGATGCTTTGTTTAAGTGTGTGATTACTAAATTAGCCCACTGATTGGTTTGGTGTAGCTCTGGGTGTGGACAATGGGAATGCCCACGCTGGGTGTGAGTGCTGCCCACCCTAAGGGCGTGTAGCCTGAGCAGAGTATGAGGCACAGAAAGAGGGCTGCTATTACTGCTTGTGGCCACTTCCTCGCTACTGTGATGCTTTGCTGAATTTTGCCCTCCATGAACTGTTTTTTTCTGTGATGGCCACCCTGGCTTGGAGCCAGCCAACTGTGAACTGAAATCTCCATAAACTGTGAGCTAAATGAAGTTTTTTCCTTTAACTTTGGGTGTTAGGTATTTTGTCTCAGCAACAAGAAAAGTGACTAAGACAGTGCTTGACTCCTTCCTGTTTTCTTTTTGTTTGACTACTCTCCCAGTGAGGTTTGTTCCTTTGTTTGGGCTCATAGGTGCTGTTGTCTTTCTTGTCTCTGTTTAGGATTATTCGGAGTATTTTCTGCAATCCTGGTTTAGAGGTGATAAATTTCTTTTTTTAATGTTTATCATGGAAGGTCTTTATTTCTCCATCAATTTTGAAGAATAATTTTGCAGGATATAACAATCTAGATTGGCAATTATTTTCCCCTTAGGGCTTGAAAAACTTCACTGATGAGTCAGCTGGCCTTTAAGGTTTATGTGAAGAAATCTGCTCTTACTTTTATGGATTCACCTCAGTAGGTTGTTTGGTGCCTTTCTGCGATAGCTTTTAGGGCTCTTTCTCTGTTTGGATTTCTGGAATTTTGACTGTGATGTGTCACGGAGACATTTTTTGGCTCTGCCTATTTGGGGTTCTAAATGCCTCATTTGTCTGGATATCTATTTCATTTCCTAGATTTGAGAAATGTCCTGCAATAATTTATTGAAGAAATTCTGACACCATTCTCTCTACCTGTGCCCCTCTCTCAAAATCTATGATCCTTAAGTTTGTTCTTTTAGAGTCACCTAGGAGTTTCGGTTCAGTTTTGTTCATTTCATTACCTTTTGTTATTTTTTCAGTGTTAATGACCACATGTTCTACAAATCAACCTTGTATTCAGGTCCAGCTATTCTATCTTCTGACTGATCGTGTCTGTTGCCAGACTTTTCAACTGAGGTTTTTATTTCTATGGTCTCTGCTTGATTTCTTTTTATAGCCTCTAATTCTTGATTACAATGATCTACCTGGCATTGCCTTCCTCAATTCATTCACTTACTTATTTGCATTTTCTTTAATTTGCTGACTATCTTAGTGATCAACTCTTTCAGCTGTTTGGTTACATGTTCTTTAGTGTTATTGATCTTAAGTGATTAATGTATCTGCTTACTGTCTCTTCTGGAGACAATAATGATTGTTTTTTGTCTGGAAATTCATCCATTTAAGTATGTAATATCCATTTTGTAGGAGTTGTGAATTTTGCGGGTATCTTGGGGGGTTTTCTCATGAGTATTGTGTTTTTGTGTTGAAGGTTGTAGATCCATTTTGCTAGAAAGACCAGGCTTTTGATAGTACAGATGTCTTTAGTAAGCAGATTTCCCCCCGTGATTTGTCCTTGGCTTGGGAAAATGATTCAGTGTGCCAATATTTATAGTATTTCATCTATGCAAAGTACTAGGATTTGTCCTAGTATTGCACTGTGGGAAAAGAAAAATTTCTGGTAATATCAACATCCAGAAAAGCCAATCATATATCAACACATAATATCAAACTTGTTCAAGCAGCTTTTTAACTCTTTTAATAGCTCAGCAAGATGAGGGAGTAATAATGATTAAAAATAGACTGGAAAATAAGAGAAAAGGAATAACAAAGGAAACTGAAAAAAGAGAAGAAAGGAAAATAGAAAAACCAAAGAAAATGAAATTAATGCAAAAATAGATTTTTATATTATTTTTATGCTCAGATGGAAAAAGATAGAAAAAATAGTTTATGTATTTGGTTCAAAATAGAAAAGAGAAGGAACTGCAAGGTGAGAAGCTGACTAGATATTACCAGGTAACCGAGACCTTGTTTCAAAAGCTCTCTGCTACTTTGCTATCCCAGGGAAAGTTGAGAAATACAATATGGGAGGCTAGAGAAAATTAAGCACAGATAAAATTCATAGTAATAATAGTGTGCGGGAGGAACAGAAAAGAAATGAAGTGAAACATTAGAGAAAACAGTTACGGGGGGGGCAGAGAGGTGGATGGTACGTGCAGTGACGCAGAGAAAGCAGGGGGTGGGAAGGAGCTTGTCTACATGGCGAGAGAAGGGGGGAGGCGTTGTAACCAGTTGCTGAACTGACCGCCCAAGAAAGTCAAATATCCTTAAGAAGTGGCCTCTGCTGTGGGATCCGTGACTAAACAACTCAGAACCCTATATTACTAAAGCAGAAAACTAGCTGTGTCTTAGCTACTTTTCTCGTCGCTGAGACCACATACCCAGCGCCAACACATTAAGGGAGGAGAGCTTGATTTAGCTCACAGTTTGTAGAGGCATCAGTCCATAATAAGCTGGATCCAAGGCAGGATGGATTGGTGGAGGCGGACTGCAGAGGAGAAACAGTCCAGGGCAGGCAGAACACAGCAAGAACAAGCCAGCAGGGACAAGACAAATCTCTCTGTTCCTTATATTGTATCCTGGCTACTGGGGGTTAGGCAGTGCCAAACTAATCAATGAACTGATTTAGTAATCGCACACCTTTAATCTTAGTAGCACACACTCTAGATTTAGCTACCTCTGAAAAAGACATGTGTATGACTGTATGAGGCTTTGGGGGACAACTAGACAAAGCCATAACAAGCTGCGCATGCATGTACACATATAAAAGACCAACCTAATCGTCATCAACAAAATAGCAACAGAAAAACAAAAAAGAAGAGAAAAAACAGAAAATATATACACGAGAAAAGAAAGAAGAAAACACACACACACACACACACACACACACATGAGAAATAAAAATGGCGGAAGTCTGTCCTGCTTTGTTGAGGATGAACATCCCTGAGCAGACTCCACTCTGTTGTCTTCGGGTCACCATGTTCAGGAGCTGGGAGTCTCCCTGGGAAATGCGGAGTGAAACTGGGGCCACTCTTTCTGTCTCAGCCTCAGGGTCCTGCTCCACCTCTGCTGCAGGCCCTACTTGCTGTGGTTGGTCTCTGTCCAGGGTGCCAGGCTGTGCACCAGCCACAGACTCCGTGACGAGCTCTGCCCCTTCCTCCTGTCTGGCCACTGGCAATCTTGGTTCCCAGCTATGATGGACTTCTCCAGCTCTGGAGCAGTTTCCCCAACCACCCTCTGGCCCGTGACCTCAGCAGCACTGGGGGCCCAAGCTGGAACAGCCCTCTACACAGATCCAGTTTCTTCTCCTCCTCCAGTGCGAGGCAGCTGCCTTAGCCCCATGGACATCTCTCAGACTTGTGGTTCCACCTGGACTCCTCTCTTAGAGGGGGTTGTTCACCCCTTGTGTCTGTATCTCAGTCTTCTGAGTCTCTCTTTGGGTGATAGTTGCCCTTGTGTCCTGTGCTGTGGCCACACAAGCCTGTGTCTGGCTGGCTGAGTCTGCAGTCACAGCTTTTGGCTCTGCTGCAGTTCTCTGGCTTCCAATTCCCATAGCATCTGGTAGCAAGGGTTCCCTCCCTTGCACAAATATCTTGGGCTCCTGGGTCCCCAAATTCCAGTGGGGAATCCCTCTAGGATGGGCTCTGGGGTAGGTTGTGGTAGGGTTGGATGAGTACTCCGCTGACTTTCACTTCCACAGGCTGTCTCCCAGACTTGCTGTATGAGTGGCGAGTGGCACTGGGAGAGGCAGTGGCTTCAGCTCTTATTGGATTTCCCGTATTTCTGTCTTTCAGGAGTTCACTGTGTTGTTCAGGTCATATTCCAGTGGGTGTTTTTGTCACCTTTTGAGGCAGCCATGCAACTAATAACCCGGGCAAGTGCTTTAGCATGACCAAAAGTGCTGTTTCCTCTAGACAGCTATCACGGAACCCTTCCAAGTGACTGCTTGGTAACTGTGGCATTCTCCTGCTGGTGTTTTGAGAGTTTTCATTTTTTAAATAAAAGGATTTGGGGTTTAATAAGCATCCTAAAAATATTCTAAGAAGCCAACAAGTAAAAATTAATTTAGTTTTTTTAGCATACATATTTAAGTTGCATAACAAAATCATAAGACATTGCATGTCAAGATTATAAGACAGCAGAGTATATTTCAGAAATCAAGACATTGATTTCCTTTAGAAAATACTTCTGATTCAAGTTAACATGATAACAAATCTCCTGTTTAGCTCTCACCCTCAGAGCACTCCTGGCCCAGCAGGTGTCTGACAGTGTGATATAAGAAGTCACAGGCTGCCTGTGCCAACCTGCCAGGGTGTCCTCTAGTAAAACCTGAATCCAGATAAAAAAGGAAGCCCTTTAAGTTCTACATATTAGAGGGTTGTTACAGATCCCCAGTAAACACAGATAAATCACTTAAAGGACAATGAGGCCTCTTTTCTCCTCCTGGTGTGTGACTGGTGGGCTGGAGTGGCACCCTACTCCAGTTCCCTGTTAGCTGCATCTCGGGGTGGTGGCCACACCTGGAAGAGGGCAGTGACCTGGAGCAGGAGGTTGGGATCTTGCTTGCTCAGTCTGTGGCTGCTTTTGTCTGTGTCTAAAGAAATAAACTGGGCTCTCATCTTATTGAAACATTTCTGCACATCAAAAGAAATCACCAACAGAGTAAAAACAAAACCCATGAATTGGGAAAAAATTTTAGCTGACTGTCCCTCAGACAAAGGACTTCTATCTAGAATATATAAAGAATTTAAAAAACCAGGCCCCCCAAATTTAAAGACCCAGTTAAAAATGGGCATCTGAGATGAATACACACTTCTAAGATAAAGAAATACAAACGGCAAATAAATATATGAAAACATGCTCACCATCAATGGACATTCAAGAAATGCAAATTAAAACAATACTGAGATTCCATCTCACCCAGAAAGAATGGCTATCATCAAGAAATCAACCAATAACAAATGCTGCTGAGGCTGTGAGGAAAAAAGGACACTTCTTCATTGTTGGTGGGAGTGTAGACTGGTGCAGCCCCTGTGGAAATCAGTGTGGAGCTTCCTTACAAAACTAGGATTAGAGGTCCCACTTATCCTAGATATTCCTCTTCTGAGTATTTTTCCAGAAGAACTGAAAACATCATACCACGGCCATATATGTGCACCCATGTTTATAGCATTTGTCATAGCTAAATCTTGGAAACAATCCAAATGCCCATCAACTGAGGAGCAGAAAAGATGTATTTCTATACAATGGAGTATTACGCAGTTATAAAGAAAGGTAAACTCAAGGCTTTTATAGGTAAATGGATGCAACTAGAGACAGTACTCATAAGTGAAATAAATCAGACTCAAATGTGGAAACATCATATTGTTTCCCTAGCGTAAGAAACTGAAAGAGTAAATAAAATCTGAGAGGTACAATAGATATTGTGAAAGGGAAAAGAACTGCTAGGGAAAGGAGAAAAGAAAGCAGGAAGGGAAAAATTATATATATACACACACATATTATATATATACACACACATATATATACACACAAACACACACACAATAGCTAAGATGATTGTACTACTAATTTTATTAGTTTACTGAAAGGAATAGTTAATGCTTAAGTTTTTGATCAATTTTACATGCTTATATCTGGTAATCTGAACAACTACTTTGAAGATAACAATATGCAATATAACAATCATTGTTGATTTCCTGTCATCTTGTTTTGAAATCCTGTAACATTTAAATTTTTTTCTTAGTTTTTTATTCTCTCTAAAATAAAAAAAAAGAAATAACATATTGTAGAGCTTGATTCACAGAAGGGAAGGAAACTACTAAAAGAAAATTAGTGGAAAACTAAACAACTAAAAACCATAAATAGAATGAAAGCTTTTCTTCTCTAGGTTTTATAGATGTTAATAATTCACCTTATTGTGTCATATTCAATAGAATGTTTTGAATAGTGTTATGCTGTGTTATATTACAATGCCATTTTGAGACTAATAGTGTTGTTAAAAATAAATGGATCTTTAAAATGTAGACATACTGAACACTTAAAGGCAGAACTTGTTTTGCCCAGGGAATCATATTCAGTATACCTTGTATAGTTGGTATGGCTGAAGACATAATGAATAAAAACATTCAATGAAAATGTCATGGTATCACTTTCCAGTGCTACAGTAATTATTAAAAAGTTAGCTTCCAACGTAAAGATTGATTCAACATTTTCTGTGTAGAACTGCACCTCTTTTCCCTGATGAATGGAAATATGTACAGATGTGGCCTGCGCGTGCTGTTTTGCTCATGTTCCCGTGTTGCTGTGCTGTTCTGCGTTAGCACATAGAAGTGATTGGAGACTTTTCATGTGGATGCTTAGTCAGAATGGTGCTCAAGTATTCACGGGATTCTGTATCTTGTTTTCAATCATACAGCGTCTTTTGAGACAACCATGTTGACCTTGTACTGATGACCCAAAAGCAGTCAATGAATAAAAGTATTTGCATGTCAGAGCCAGGGCCCCAGACCACACATGTAATTATTGATTTTATTGCCACTACACGGAGGAGGGAAAAGACATTCAGTTCTATTTAAAAATGCTTTTCGTGCTGTTGTTCTTAATCTCAGTTGTTCAATACACTCTTATCCTTTTAATATTCAACGTGTAGGGGCGGGAGTATGCACAACACACTGCTGTTGTGTGTTGGTTGCTTTCTTATTGCCACAGTGCAATACCTGACACACACAGTTTAAAGCATGAAAGGTTTACTTTGGCTCACAGTTTGTAGAAGTTTCAGCTCACAGTTAGCTGGCTCCAGGGCAGTGCAGCCTGGCAGGGGAGAAAGTCCACAGCATAGTAGTGAGAAGCAGAGAGAGAGCTCAAGGGAAGAGGAGGGAGTGGCCACACCCACTGTGACCCACCTCCTCAGAGAAGGCTTCACCTCCTAAAACACGTCTGGCACAAACTCATCCATGGGTCACACCGCCATGATCCAGTCACCTCCTACAAGCCTCACCTAGGAGCCCACAGACTTTAGGGACACATCTAAATATAAAATACTATATGATGTCTGATGTTGATCAAGAGAAAACTTCCATTTGTTGAGTTTTGGTGTATTGTCAGAGAAGAATCTCTGAAATTACCTGAAAAAATAAGTTTAAAATACTTTGTTCTTTTCCTCATTATGTATCTGTGTGATTTGCTTTTTGTACCTCACAAACAACATATGGCCACAGATTAAAGACAGAAGCAAATAGGACAATACAGCTATCTTCCATTAAGTCAGACCCGAATGAGATTTGCAAAAGAGGAAAAAAAGTACCAGATCTCCATTCTTCTCACTAATTCTTATATTGTTCTTATTCTTTAGAAGAAAATATAGCTTTGGGGGAAAAGTTATTTATGTTGATGTATAAAGTGTTTATTTTTATTTTAAATGAATTAAAAATGTATTTTTTTAAGTAGAACTTTTCTTGCAGTCCAGATTTTAGTCCAGTCATCTTAGCATCTGTGTCTGTGACTTAAAAGGTTTGGAACCCAGGGAAATGTTTATCTACATCTTTTGCATTGTTTTTTTCAGCAACTAGATTGACCTGAAAATGTGTGGGTGATGCAGCTGCCTTTACCAGTGGTAGATACAGCATTAAAATGGAGGGAAGAGGTGAGCAGCTAAAGTACATAGGAATAGAATAAAATACAAATTAAGTTTTCAGATGGTCCAGCTCTTCTTTTTCTTCATGCCCTGTTTTATGGTTTCAGAAGTATTCATATATTTGTGTCTTATTTGAAGACATTTCAGCACACAGAATTTGAATACCATATAGCAATGTGAGAACAATAATTTTAAGTATCACATTATTCTCAAATTCCTGTATCATTTTAGACAACACATATGTGAAGGATGCTATTATTATTGTACACATATAGACGTTGCTTTACGGTATGGTGAAGACTGCAGTAGAAGCAATAATAATTTATTTGCTGAAATGCAGGTGTTTGTAATATTTGTGTGATATGTCTGTGATTTCATTTTAATGTTTAAATAAGATATGTAAGATGTATGGTTCATATTCAAGTCTTAGAATTTTATTGATTTTTATTGATGTGACAGAATAAACTACTTTCTATAAGCTGCACTTTGTAAAGTACTAAACAACGACATTAACTTAAGTAATGTTTCACTTTTTGTCATTGTTAATACAATGTAGATTATTGGTTATAATAGTTTTTTTCATGGAAGGCAAGACAAACACATTTTATTGTATAAGTACTTAAATACAGAAGTATAATTTGTCTTTATTTTACTGCTTATCAAAGCATTGTTAGCTTGTTAATAATATATTCCTAAGTGACTAATAGTAGTTAAATCGTTCTCTCTACATATAGCTTACTTTTTGAAAGATGGAACTGTTAAATTTGGATAAAAGAAGATTATTTATTTAACTGTTTGCTTTGAATGTGGAACTATTCAGAGGTACACTAAGCAGCCCCCAATTCTACTCTTGAACCAGCCCCTCAGCTATTTTGAGGGGACCCGGGTTTCCATTTTCCCATCATCCACCCCAGCCTACAACAAAGAATGAAAAATTCATTTGCAGAATGAGCCCTGGTGGTGATTGTCTTCTTGAGCAGGCTGGTGGTACACTCCGAATTCCCAATCTCTTATGACTGGGAAGGAGTATTGGTGGCATTTCCCCATTCAAGTAAACTCAGGGGGTTTTCAAGAAAAATCATCAGAAAGTTTAAGATGGCTCATTAGGTAGTAAGGGGCATAAGGATTTATATTTGACTCGTGCCTGGTAGACCTGAACTGAACAGCCTAGCAGCTGGGCAGAGGTACTGAGGGCGAGGCACATTTCCAGAGGGAAGGAGAGATCGCACGTTTCCCAGCACCAATATGGATACCCAGAGCAGATCTGACATGCGGTCGTCCTAAAATAGATTCCACCCCGTAGGGCCACTTGGAGGGGGAGAAAGGACCCTAAGAGAAAAATACATGGCTGTAACCAAGAGCTGCGGGTGCAATTAAGAGTGGCAGTGAGACAGGAAACATCTCCTTTACCAAGGGAAACGAGTTCTCCAAGAGGCATATTCTAGAAGAACACACAGTTGTCCCTCAGGAGACGAAAGACATGAACATCTGCACCTGCTCTGCACCAGCACCAGACTGCGACTTCACCAGGGAACTAGAGTTGGAAGGCAGAGCCTGGACCCTGGGAGGAAACCGTCACCCTGCACGTGCTCCTGAGCCTCCACCATTCCAGCCTCACGTGGTTCCCAACTAGAGGGAGGGAGAAGCTTCACACAAGACTGGAGTTCTAATATCACACAGGACAGACTTCTTAATATTTTGAAAAAGAAAATAACATTATTTATGTGTCATTATTAAACCTGTGGCCATCCCACCAGTTTCCATCAAGACATCAAAAGAGGGGCTTATCAAAGTGAGTTTAGCAGGAGGTTTTGAGGAAGAATACAGAGCCATTGCCTTCTCTACCAAGTACAGATTTTTGAATAGGATGGTTCTCTGTGAAACACTAATTAAAATAAACAATGTCTTTTATTTACCTTCAGAAATACATGGAATTTAAGTTGAATTTTAAACTTTTGCCTGGGAAAACATTAAAAGCATTTTGTAAATAGTAATGTAAATCATTTCAAAAATCTTAAAGTGGACACTTCGGTGTGAGTAAAGAATAGATCAAGTACAGCAGGAACTTAAAGAATAGTCTGAGGTAAAATCCAGACAGGACCTTTACTTTTAGTTAAACAGTATGAAGATATTTATGAATTAATCAGAAAGAGAAACTAGAAATGCAAATCTGAATTTTTATAAACATTATTCACAGTCTGTATATATCTACATCTACATCTATATTTATATCTCTGTGATGGTTCACTGTAGAATAGAAAAATGCTTGTCTGGTTTTTTTGTTGTTAATTTTTGACTGCCAAAGTTAACTGTTGAAAAAAACCACTCCTTTATTATGTTTCCTCAGCCTGAGGGTGGACTGGGCTCAGTGGGGCGGTTCTGCTTCATGTAATATCTCTGGATGTGGTGGTCCTTTTGGGGTTCAGGCAAACTGGCACACACAGGTTCACTCACATGTCTGGCTCTGGAGCCTGTCAACTGGAAGCTTGGCTAGACCGCCAACCTGAGTGCTTCCATTCTCCTCTATGCAGCTTTTCTCTGTGTCCTTGGCTTTTTGCAGCATTTTGGTTGCACCCAGGGAGCAGCTCCTCAAGAATGAACTCACCAAGAGAAAGAAAGTGAGGGCGGCAGCTCACCTTCTTAAAGCCTCAGCTCAGCAGTCTCAAGAGTATCCCTCCTGCATTCTGTTGGTCAAAGGAGTACATGAGCAACTCAGATTCAAGGGAAAGGGGAATAAACTCCACCTCTTCCTAGGAGAATGCCGTGCATGTACAAAGAGGGAAGGAAATAAAGGCTGAAACTACAGTGTTCAATCATTCTATCAAATGCCGAATTCAGAAGATCAAGTTTTGTTATATCAGACACAATTTTAAATTTCATAGACTCCACCTGATAGGACACATGATACTTTGGCATCCAGAAAACAGTCATTAAATCATTAAGTAAATCATTTCAAACTTAATGGTTTAGTTCTAATCGTAAGTGCAGTGAAGAAGCAAAGAGTGGGTAAAAAAACATGATCGCATTCTTGAGACAATCTTAGAGAGGGGAAGTGGCTTTAAAGTTGGAAGTTGAAGAATGCATACAAGTTTAGCTATAAGCCCTTATGGGAAGTGGCTGTTCAGGCCAATGGAGTAACATGTGCTAGTGTCTCAGGTGCAAAGTCCCAGGGAACACTTGACAACTGACAGATATTCAGTGTGGCTGCAGCATTTTCTGCCAAGAAAGGACAGATGACTGTAAACTGCATTGGCTGCAAACATGTCCTAACGAAAGAACAAAAGGACAGAGGGATGGAGAGCCAAGCAGCAACGCTGTGCTTCACGAATGATGATAAAGTTCCAGAGAGAAGTGAAGTGGAGAGGGATTAAGAAGTATTTTGAACTGGACAGAATGACCACGCCTGACCATGATAGTGAAGTGGGGAAGAGAGACAGAAAGGCAAAACTCACAATTTGAGTGAAACACTGAGAGAATATCTCCTTTTCATTCACTCGTTTTCTGACTGTTATGGTTTGTGTCTGGACATCCCTGCAAAGCCTCATTCAGCCATGGGGCGGCTTCGGGAGTTTTGATTGATCCATGGTCCAATGCTGGGATTATAGGTGTGAGTGCTACACCAGCCCTGGGGCAGGTAGTTTGCATACAACCTAAGGGAAGGAAAGAGGCTTGCTATTCCCACCTGCTCCCTGCTTTTTGCTGTTGTTGCTTTTGCTGTTTTCTGCTGACAAGAACAGTTGCCCTCTGCCATGTGCCACTCTGCCCTGAAGCCAGCTGAGTGTGGACTGAAGCCTCCACGGATTGTGAGCTAAATAAACCTTTCTTTCCTTAATTTTGGGCATCAGGTATTTTGTCCCAGCAATGATAGAAAACCAAGACACTAACCATTAGTGAATAATACTTTTATGTCTTTCAAACTGAACACAAGTGAGTGCAGCTTTGTTTTTTTTTTTTTTTTTTTTTTTTTTTTTTTTTTTTTTTTTTTTTTTTTTTTAGCTTTGTTTGTTTTTACTTTTATCTAGAGTATGTTCTGCCTCTCCTCGTAATGCTTGGTCCTTGCCTGCTTTTGGACTCAAATTCAGAAAACTCTTTTAACTGATACATTTTTGGACTTCACATAAAAGTAAAGGAGGATCAAGAGAATGTTACAGTTCTGTTTGTAGTTCTCTGTTTATAAGAACATACAGCAATCAATGTTTGCACCCCATGCAAATATGGTTTCCATTTTGTCCTTGAAATATGAGAAAAGTTGTGCTGCCAGCACATATTTATTCCTGCCAAACTTCTTCTTTCTAGGATGTATAGACATCTTAAAGTTTTGCTTCCAGTTTTTCCTTTTCAAGTTTAGTCTCATTCTGAAGTGAGCGACACCTGCTAAATGACAACACTTGTTACTGTAGTGAGACTATTAGTTGGAGTGATGTGCCAACAGAGATGATGGATAAACACCAATTGCCACAAGTCTATTAAGAATATTAACTGTGGTCTTATTTGTTGTACTTATATATTATATTTATTCATATGGTACCTAATTCAGATCTGAACTTTGCATCAATTACAGTCAAAACCCTGGGCTAGATTTTGGGGCTGAGTATTTAGAACTTGTTATACTTTGGACTTAGTAACTTACCATCTTGAACTACATAGCAGAAAAAAATTATTAATAAGCATCACCTTGGAAGCTGATTGTAGGCAGCTCACATGGCCATTTAGCAATAACTGGAAGCCTCAGAGTTTACTTATGGCAACCAATATGCTCTGTGGATGGCAAAGTTCCAAAAGCTGGATTTCCTCAGATCAATGGTCTTGTTAGACTTCATGTCCAGACTTTTCTTAAGTTTCATATTTAGCGTTGGTAGAGAAGTAATAATAGGTAACCCATCTGTGGTGTAAAGGAAATGGAAAAGTAGAACATGGAATTCTTCTGAATTCACACTGGGATACAGAAGTAGTTTCACAAAAGATGAAATGGCCTTAAGTTGTTCTCAGTTGCTTCGTACGACTGTTGTATTTATTCTTCTTTTTTACTCGTACACCAAAAAAACCACTCACTACTGTTTCATTTTTCACCACAGTACCCATCTCTATGGAGGTCCCAGAGGATGGTCCCTTGCTGAATACTCTCAGCTTCTGGATACCAAATCCATTGTATTGAAGAGAACCAGTCGAGCTTAGAATCTGAGTGCATATAATAAAGGCTTTTATCCAGCTCAGTGTTTCTTACCATCTCTCCAGCTGACACGAGCTTCATTGTTCTGCACAACTGGAGCTGTTAAAACAAATCTCACCAGTGGATTCCTACCCATTACATCCCTGAGATCTCCTGTGTGATGCCCACCAGTGACATCCCACTTGCTGTAGTTTTGAATTCATGATCTCTTAGAAGTGCTTGTCATTATTGATCACTTTCTCACGTATCAGCTACCTTCTGTCTCTAGTTTTTGTCTATAATACAGGGTTGTTGTTAGATTTAAGCAATATATGTATGTGGAGAGAGAGAGAGAGAGGAAGAGAGAAAGAGAGAGAGAGGGAGAGAGGGAGAGAGAGAGACTGAGATTGGTTTTAGAGAGGTACAAGCACATAATATTTTTGGCTGTTATTGTGGTATTTTTACTTGCTTTCCACCTGTGTCTCAGCCTCGATTTTCCTGAGAGGAGAGCCTGGAAGCAAAGCTTGCATGGCAGTGGTTTATTGTGAAGTCAACCCAAGGAAGGAGTGAGGCATCCGAGAAGTAAAATAAGGAAAAAAGGAAACACCAGTGCCAGGATACAAGGTTACACTGGCCATCTGGAGGAGAGTATATGCCATGTATTTTAAAACTGGCTGCACATCTTTGCTCAATAGGATATGAGAGGTGCTGAGTGATGGCAGTCACTTTGAAGAAGCCACAGGGTGTTCATTGCTCTACACTTGGGCACAGAGATTGTGAGTGTCCAGCTGGCGCTGTGTGTCAGGGAAGGCTGGAGGTAAGAAGGCCAGGACACAGGCTGCAGTGAGGAGCCTGCAGTGTACAGAGCTGGGGAAAGGCTGCCCAGGAGTGGTCACTGTCCCAGGGGTCGTGGTCCAGGTTGTGGTCAGTGATGCTCCCAGTGTGTGCCAGAGCAGCCAACACCCACATTATTCTGGGTTTCCTCTTACCTCTGGCTGCCCTTTCTGCAAAATCATTTTCACATTTGGCCTCTTTTTATAATTTTTTTAAAAAATCAATATTTGGGGTATATGTTGCATAAAACAAAATACATAAACTAAAATGCTCAGCTAGGTAGTATTCAACAAATGTTTACATACTTGTATAATGTCCACAACAATTAAAGACATAAAAATATTCAATAGCCACCAAATTCTCTCTTGCTCTGTTTTGGTCTAGTCTACCTAGCCCTGGCTCCAGGCAGATGCTGACAAATTAGTTTATTTTTCTTCTTTCATGAAATATCTGCTCAAATAACTTGTACATTTTTTCTGAAGTTGTTTGAAATCCCAAGACCGAGATCTTGTAAGGGGTCATCTTTGTGCATTCTTGATACAATTTTTTTTGCTAGAAATATGTATTATGAATTTGTTTTCACTTTCTGGATTGCCTTTGCTATCATCTTTTAAAGAGCAAAAAGTTTGCTGGTTGTGGTGGTGTACATCTGTAATCCCAGCACTGGGGAGGCTGAGGCAGGAGGATTGCTGTGAGTTCCATGCCAGCCTGCTCTACAAAGTGAGTTCAAGGCCATCCTGAAGTACATAGCGAGATCTAATCTCAAAAAAACCACAAAAAAGCAAAAAACAGCACAGAAACAGAAACAGACAGACCAATATGCCCCAGACCTTTTAATTTTGTTTCATGTTGAGATAGAGTTTTGCTAAGTTGCCTCCTCTCTCTCTCTTTCCCTTTCCCTCTGCGTCTCTCTCTCTCCTCTCATGTTACTGGGGAATGAACCCAGGTCTTTGCTGAGTGGGAGAGCATCTTGGGTTCTAACCCTAGTACTACCCCCCAAAAAATTGAGGTACTGATATAAAATTAAACACAGAGATCAATCAATTTGTGTTTCTTCTTCTTATTTTTTTTTAAATTTTGAGACAGGTTCTACTTAGATGCCCAGGTTAGGTTCCAATTTGCCATCTTCCTGACTCAGCCTCTCAGAGTACTAGGATTGCAGGCCACCATGCCTTCCATAGTCTGTCTTTACAGTGAGTCTGAAAACAAGCTAGTGTAAATTTCCTGTCTTCATTCATCTTTTAAAAAATTGTTTTGGTAATACTATGTTTTCCCAAGACTGTAGATACTATCATTGATTTAAAAAAAAACTGCTTGTATTTTAGTTAAAATTACATTTAATTTGTGTAATGATCAACTTGAGAAAAATTATTATGCTAAAAATAGTGTTTATATTCATCCTTATAGTATGCCAACCCAGTTTTTCACTTTTCTTTAATTTCTCTCAACATATGCAGTAATTTTCAAGTATAAGTCTTTTACAGAGCTTGTTAATCTTACACCCAGGTATTTTATGGATTTTGCAACTATTGCAAGTGACTTTTGTAATTTAGAATTTTAATTTGTTGATAGCATATACATATATAGGTAATTTTATATGTTTTTATATATTTTTAAATTCTGCAATTCTTACCAAATTTACCTTTTAAATTTTGTGTTTTTTTTTATTGCTTCCTGAGGGATATATTCTTAATTATTTTGCATATGAGTAAAGACTTTAAACTATTTCTTTTGTGTCTGTATGTCTTATTTATTTTTGTCACTTTATCGGTCTCTTTACAGTTTTCAATGCAATGAGAAATGGTGGGTGGATTTCTTTGTTCTTGATCTTAGTGCAAAGCATCCTGTTTTGCAGCGTTAAGTACATTCTGTCTGTAAGAGTTTGTTTTCCTTTTCTTTTTTGTCCAGTTAAAGAAGTTTCCTTCTGCTGGGGGTACAACTCAGTGGCATACGCGTCTGCCCTGGCAAATGCAAGGTCCTGAGTTTGCTCCCTGGTACCATGAAAAAGAAAGTTTCCTTCTATTTCTACTTTACTGAGAACTTTTTCATTAATGGGTGTTCACTTTTGTCAAAATTCTGGTGAATTTTACATTTTACGGTAGACACATTGGGTTTTCCTTTCATTTTTAGTCAACACATTATTTCACTGAGATATTTTTTATCTTTTCAGGTCCCACTGTTTTTCCAGATAAACACTTATATTAATTTTCAGGATAATATTGCTGAGTTTCTAAAGTGTAAATCCCATAAAATTATCTCTATCATCTATGTTAATTTTCTCTACCCTTTAAACACATGGCATTTTATAACATCATTCTGCATGTACCTGTTTTTCATTTAATAGATTTTAGAAATCTTTTCTTATTAGCATACAGAGAAATTTCTCTCATTATTTCTTATATCCACATAGTACTCTGTTGTATGGATATACCATTTCTTAGAAGAAAATTCTCTTCTGGTAGAAATCTGAGTTTGTTCCAATATTTGGTTATGATAAGAATGCTATTGTGGTTAACCATGCCAAAATTATTAACCCAGATCAAAGGATATGTGCATTTGTAATTTTGATAGTACAAATTTATATTTATTTTAATGCCACATTACCAGGAAATGTTGACAGTCTTGTTCAGATGTGTGATGGCAAAGCTCTTTCATACTCTTATCTAGATTCTGTTCTTTATTATTTTCCTGGCCCTAAATCATGTGCAGTTTCTCTTTTACTTTCAGCAAGGCGTCTTTGACCTTGTCACAAGCATTGTGTTTTTTTATCCTGGTTTTCCAGTGACTTCAGAGAATTCATAATCCTTTCATTTACATTACTTCTACTTCGGCATCAGTCACATTTAATTTTATTTTTTCTGCTGGAAAGTACTATTTTTTTCTAGATTACTACAGGAGAGGTGCCTGTAAAATTACAATGTGAAAAGATTTTTATTCTTTTTCCAACACTTGAGCGGGACAGCATCTCCAATATTCATTCGGTATCCTGGGAAGAGATTATTTCTTTTTTTTGCTCTGCGCACTTTCTTTGCATTATTTCTCTTTGCTTGATTAAATGTTTGCATAGGTTCACTGGGTCAGGAAGAGGGGTAGAAAGAAAAGGACATAGAGGCTCAGTAGTTCCTAATTAATTTCCACATTTTGAAAAAGGACTGACTCTATCTCAATCTCATTGGCCAGAGCATCAAAGCATTTTTTATTTAAGTGGTTTATGTACCCCGGTTGGAGACCATACCTGCTTTTGCTATCTAGTAAAAAGGAGTGATTAAAATTTTCACAAGTTCAGCAGATTGGGACCTCAAAACTTGCCTATGGGCAGGCCTGACTCTGCTTTTATTGTTTTACTTGAAAAAAAAAACTTCCTTCACTATTGCTTTTTCTCCCTCTGGAAAAGAGCTAGAAGTGCCTTTGCAGAACAACACTTTGGATAACCAGTAAATCCGAATAAACAGCAAACTTTCATACCATTCCCCTGTTCTCAGCAGTTTCCGTCACAGGGCCCTTTCACTCCTTTGCCCTCTTTCCTATCTTTGGAGGCACCTCTGAAGAGGGCACAAGAGCAGAAAGGGAGGAGGGGGGAGAGTGAAACTTGCTGAGCAAAGGTTATATGTGTGACATCTCTCTTGAAGGAACAGTGTGCAGAAGGTGAATCTCCTAGGTGAGGAGTAGTGCTACAGAAATGCAAATCACAGTGTTTAAAGAAACACCACATAAATGTGAAGTGTCAAAATATTTCAAGCTGCACAGCAGATTTATATTCCTCTCAGATAGTTCTGTGTGTTCATGTAAGAGGCCAGAAAGACATTTAGGGCTGGGGGCTCTTTAGAGCAGTAAATTCCTCCTGCCGCCTTTGGTTAAGATTAATGTTTTATTTGTTTACTGTAATCTCTTTAATTAAACATACTTAACTGGAATCACTTGTATCTCTCTTTTGTGTTAATATATTGAGTTAAATTTTGGTTAACTGACTTGAGAGGAATATTGGTTAAGAGCAGTTGGCTTTGGAACTAAGACTGAATTTGATGTTTGAGTCTCTCATTTACTAATTGCTTGTCTCACACATGCCTCAAACTCTCAGAAGTGCAGTTTCCTCATAGGTGAGACAGGCAGCAGAAAACCTACTCTAATATCATTGTGCAAGTCAAATGAGATAATAGAATTCATCATGGTTTACTGGTAAACAGTGCTGTAAATGCCTAAAGAATGACAGTAAGGATGAAGAGAACCAAAAATATTTTCCATTCTAGCAGAGGTGCTCTTGCTGAATACCAGAGAATATACTTAGCAACAACTACTTTAACTCAAACAACTCAAAACTTTGTATGAATAGATGTAAACAACGAATGGAGATATCATCTTTTAGTGGCAAGAAATGAACATTGTGTAATCTACATATACATGTTTTAAAATTAATCTGGTATTTTAACCTGTCTCTGCATTTGTACATTCCAGTAGGATAAACAGTGTCTGTAGTACTGTATATTCAGAAAGACACATCTGCATGTACTTTAGGAATCCATCAGGGTGCTAGGCTCCCTGTAGGATAGTGCTGTGAGTATAACTTAGCTGGGAAATCTTTCAGCGATAGCATTAGAACACATCCCATGATTTCATTCGCTGCATGGTTGGCACTGTTCCCAGCAGGGCAGGACAGATACACGTAGTAAAATGGCTGTTGAAACAGGTTAAAATGCATCATCTGAAAATACTTTAAAGTAAGGATTAGTGAAGACAGCCTACTAATTTTCAGTTAAGTGGTTTTTTACACCATGTGATATTGGACTCTCTGTTCAGGGACAGAGAGCCTGCAAATTCTGTTTCTTTATTAAATCAAAGAAGTTTAACTTTGGAGTAGATGACAGCAAACTAAAAAGGATGCAAGGAAAACACAAAAGTTGTAAAGAACAGGTTTGAAATGAGATGACTGAAATTACCCAGAGAATAATTTTTATCATCAGTAAGTATACTTTTCACCCTTTGCTCTTGATTCACACACATTTAATAAACAGAGTTTAAGAAATGCGTGCTGGTCTGCACTATATTATGTAATAACGTTTGCATGGTGCTGCTTTTCTGCTTCTCGCTTCATCAGAGCTGTTTTTCATTTGGTTGGACCTCCTCAGCTGCGATGGTGTCGGAAAAAAGCATCTGTAGTTGTGCAATCATCTCCTGAAAACTGCTGTTTCCATGTGACTATATGTCTCTTTGAGACCAAATGGGAGATGCTTAATGTTAATAAATAAGCAGTTTCTACATAAGTAAAGACTAGTCCCTGAAAGCTACAGACTTGATTAATTACTTGTTTTCTGTGACAAGCCAAATGGACTCATAAAACTAGCGATAAAGCTATGAATTGTACACTTTGTTATAAATGCATTCAGAATAAATATGGTTTCTATTTGTAAATACAAATATTATAGTGCTATGGGATTTAATGTTAATCTATTACAATAAAGAGAATACAAATATATGACCCTAGTGTATAAAACACATTTCTACCAAAGTACTTCAGGAACAGATAATAAATTTGTCTTTGTTTTACATGCCAAAAATGGGGTTCAAAGCCCTGAAAAATGTGTCCAACTCACCTCCTTTATGGGCTTCTACCACTTCCCAGCTCAAACCTTTCATATTCAATATGATCAAATGGGCATGTTGCATGGTGAGTCTGTACAAGCAGTGTGATACTTGCATGCATTTGAGAATATTGTCTCTCAAAAGGTAGTGGTGCTGTTGTTTTTAAAATATTTTATAATTTGTGGGTATAGAAACTGAGGTCCCACAAAGAGGGAGCTGTGATAACTATTGTCCTCTATTGTCATGAGATTAAACTTTACTATTTTGAACAATTTATATAAATATTCTTTCACTGGAAAGTTTTTCATCTCTGGAAGAAAGACTGTAAATGGCCACAACAAGCCATGACTGAGCACAGGGATCAACTGTTATCCTAGATGGGATTTTGATATCAAAAATTCATCATTTCAATTTTAAGATCAAAATGATGGCAAACTCAAGCTAGGAGGAAGCAGAACCCTCTTTAAATGGAAATAACTTTAGAAATTGTCCGGGATAGTGAAAGTAAAAATAATATGAAAGTTAACAGGTATGTACGTATCAGACAAAGGGGTTTAAAGTTACTTCTGAATGTTTTACTTTACAAACAGAAAATATAATTTTATTCCATGAATGGTCTTTTCCTCAGTTAACAAGAAAATGTACTTTATAATGATGATTCTGGCAAACTGTTTTCTTCTTTTGAAAATAAACAAATTTAGGCTGGGTGTGGTGGCACACGTCTGTAGTTGCAGCACTCGGGAGCTTAGGCAAAAGGATCAATTAGAATTCAAGGCCACTTTGGCTACAAAGTGAGTTCAAGGTCTGCCTGAACTGCATAGTGAAACCCTGTCTCAAAAGGACAAAAAATAAATAAATGAAATATAATACACAGATATAAAATGAATGTCTAAGAAAAGAGTGCATTTTAAAATTAGCAATATATTTAGAAAAAAGTATTCAGGAATACTTATTGATAATTAACATTGCATATAATTTGTAAGAACTAATGAATACCATGATCTGAGCTCCCGTTTAGAAGCCATCTGTTTGATGAAATTCTGATAGCGTTTAGGAAGTAGATCAGCCAGCAGCCACCTTTTACCTATTCTGTAATTAATCCTTTATATGTTACTCTCTCTTCCAACCTGAATTTAGCATCTATGTCCCTCTAAGTCATATGAATATAACATACCAGACCTTAAAAAAGTAGAGTGATGACTAAAGTCATATGCCATAGCAGTATGAATTTGTCATGGTTAAACAGAAAAATGGATTCTACTATGTTCTTGTTCAAGAGAAGCTATACTCCAGCAACCAGCTGTAGAATAAAAATCCCAACACATCCTTCCTTGTATGGATCGTGCCTGTCCATTTGGTATTCACCATTCACCTCAAGAGGAACTGTATTTCATAGCTGCTGATTCCCTGTTGCTTTCTCATGTGCATACAACACTTTTGCTCCTGAAATTCCCTGTACCTAGCACCCCTCATACTATCACGACCACCAGGGAACTCTGGCTCACTCTTCAATTCTCATATTGAACGCTACTCGTTCTATGAAACTTTCTTCCATTTCCTAACCCTATCTCAATCCAGGTAAATCTAGGTCTTTCTTCTTTAAGTTTATTTTACACACACACAGACACACACACTACTCCCTGAAGCGTGGCATTTGAGTGAATGTTCTGAGTTTGCTTGCTCATTTCCCATGATGATCATAAGTATCCTTTAAGACACTGGAAATATCTCCTTCTGTTTACATACCTGTTATAATGGAAATCTCAATTATGTACTTGTAATGAGTATGCAAATGAATTAATTAAAAGTAATGGGCAGATAACTTGTGCTGAAATTCTGGGTCAGTTAAATGACTCTATGAGCTCCTTCACTCCACACGAACCTGTACCTAGGCCCATAACCTAAAGTGTGTTCAGTAGCAAAATGAGAGTAGAGTTCAGGTCAGCTTGTTATTTAAATGTGAAACTTGATTACTTGTGTGGTAAATGTTTCTAAAGCCCAGTGGAATTCTACATTGGTGCTTTATATGGAGAATATCTAAAACTAGGATTAAATGAGGGTAAGAAGTTGTGCATCAAGTGATTCCCATGAGCAGAGTGTGTTGTACATGTCTAGGGGACACTTCAAACAGAGTGAATTGTTGGATTTGGGCTCCGAGTGCCCTTTGGTTCCTCTAATTCATTTCTCAACAACAAGAGAAGTAAACAGATAAAAGCAAAATATATATTTTGAATTGTTTGGGTCTAATTAAAGCTTTTATGATGTATAAATGTTTCTTCACGTTAAGTAATGTATTTTAAAAAAATTAATGCTTTTCATGCCTTCTTATTATTTGCTTTTGTTGAGAAACAACATTACATTTTCATCTTTCCATTATGTATATTTGTCACTAAGACAATGTTTTCATTAATCATTAATTAATCTAATTTGAACTTGGTACATTGACCTTTATTTTCTCCAAAGAACCCAAAAGAAACAAGACTACAAATAACTTAGTTGTCACAAATCACAAAATTGAAACGACGTGCTTGTTTTTCCCATTGCTACTGTCAATTCATTCCCTTGAATGCTAAGTAGAGAAGTATCTTCTTTTATTCTTTGTTGAGGCCTTTAGAATGATTGTGGATAATTCTGGTATTAATGGTACAATAGTTGCCATTATTTATGCTTGTCTGGGTTTAGAATACTTTACAGTTCCAAGTAGCATATGTACAGTACTGGGAGAAATAAATAATCAACAATCCATTTATGTTTGAGTGAAAGTGATAGAAACAACTTGAAAACTATCTTAAACATAAAAGAAAATAATGGGAATGATGCTGGAGTGGAGACACAAAAGAAGATAACAGAAACTATGATGGCCTCAGGGAGGCCAGAGACACTTTTTGCTGATTTCTGCTTCCTTCTGAGTATCAGGAACACAGTCGTTCTTGTGTTCCATATTTTGAGCTTCATGACCAGTAGAAAAGCCTATGAAAAAACTCTTATTGATTTATCTTCAAGTATATAGCCATTCTTAGACCAATCCTTGTGGCCAGAACTAAATAAAGCTATGCATGGTCCACCCTGAGTCACAGGAATACACCTAGATTTAAGACGTGGAGGTCCTTTTTCAAACTTAAGTATTAAGGTGAGCTTACCAAAAATGGAAAGAAAGAAAAGGAAAACCAATTATTTTATGTTCCTTCTATAATATTAAAGGTATGGAAAGAAAAACTATCAGGTGTGAAATATTTATAATGGTATTATGGTCTCAAAGAGTAAATATTTTCTCTATACTGCATTTAAATATTTGGTATGTCTAGGGATTATAATGAAAAAAAGTCTAAACAATCTTAAGGCCAGATATCAAAGTAAACAATGTTTGAAATATTAGAATACAATGGGTTATGAAATTCTAAAATGAGGTGCCTGACCAAGATGATAATTTTCAAAATGTCTGAAAATGAGGTTCTGGACTGTAAAATTCCCTTACTCACAGGTGAAGAAGAAATAGTAAAATAGTCACAGTGTAGGACCCTTTTAATGATTTGTTGCATTCTGTCTGCAAGCATTTTGTTGAGGATTTTTGCATTTATTTTCTTTAAAGAAATTGGCCTATAGTTTTCTTTTTTTGTTGAGTCCCTTTCCAGTCTTGGTATCAGGATAGTGCTAGCTTCAAGGAATGAATTTGACAGAGTTCTTTGCCTTTCAGTTTCTTGGAAAAGTTTGAACACTGGTATTAGTTCTTCCGTGAAGTTCTGGTAAAACCCAGCTGTGAATCCATCTGGTCCTGGGCTTTTCTTAGTTGGTAGTGTTTTTATTACTGCCTCTGTTTCACTGCCTGTTATTGGTCTGTTCAGAATTTTTATATCTTCTTTGTTCAGCTTTAGTAATTCATGTGTGTCTAGGAATTTATCCATTTCATCTAGAGGCTCCAATTTATTGTATTATAAATTTTTGAAGTAGTTTCCTAGAATTCTCTGGATTTTGGTATTGTCCATTATGATTTTGATTTTTAAATTTTTAATTGCATTCATATGGGTCTTTCTTTCTATGATTGGTAAGTTTGGCTAAGGGGTTATCCATCTTATTCATCTTTTAAAAAAAGCAAATCTTCAATTCATTGATCCTTTTAATTTTTTAGTCTCAATTTCATTAATTTCTTCTCTGGCCTTCTTAATCTGTTTTCTTCTACAAGTTTTCAATTTGGATTGCTCTTATTTTTTTAGGACCTTGAGATGCATCTTTAGGTTATTTGGGATCATTCTATTTTTCTCAGGTGGACATTTACAGCTACAGATTTCCCTCTTACAGCTGCTTTCAGTGTACTTCGTAGGTTTTGATATGTTGTGCTGCTGTTGTCATTATGTTCTAGGAATTTGCATATTTCTTCTGTGACCCATTTAATTTCTATACTTTGTGTTTAGTTTCTGTTATTTCTTTTGCTGCTGTTTTCTAGTTTCATTCTATTATGATTTGATAGTATCCAGGAAATTACTTAAAAACAAATCTAAAATTTATGTGGAATGAATATTGCGATTCTGAGTAACAAGAAAAAAGCACAAGACACTAAAATCCAAGGCTTCAAGTTATACTACAAAGCTATAGCAATAAAAACAGCATGGTAGGGGCTTGGGATATAGCTCAGTGGAATAAGTGCTTGCCTAGAAAGCGCAGGGTCCTGAGTTCGATCCCCAGTACCGAAAAACAAAAACAAACAAACAAAAAAAACAGCATGTTAGTGATATAAAAACACATATATTGATGAACTGAATAGAATAGAGGACAAGAAATTAACCCAAAACATCTTTAGCTATCTGATTTTTGGCAAAAGGGTTAATAGTACATATCAGAGGAAAGAGAATCTCATTAACACCTGGTTATGCAAAAACTGGTCATCCACATATAGGATAATGAATCTCGATCCAGATCTCTCATCTTGTACTAAAGTCAAATAAAAATGGAGCAACAACCTAGATATAAAAATAGAAACACTAAATATTACGGAAAAAATTGGTAAAAGTCTAGAAGATAGGTGCAAAGACTGTCTGAGCAGATCCTCAATTGCACAAGATATAAGACCAAGAATTAACAAATGAGATCATATCAAATTAAACAACTCCTGCATGTCAAAAGAAACAACTAGGGGTGATGAGACAACCTACAATTTGCCAGCCACTCCTCAGACAGAGGACTCATATCTACAATATATGAAGAGCTCAAAGCATGATTGAAACGAATAGACACTTCTCAAAAAAAAAAAAAAAGAAGTTTAAATGGAGACTGGGCATATGAAAAACTTTTTGGCATCTTTGGCCATTAGAGAAATGCCAATCAAAACGACACTGAGATTCCATCTTACACCAGTAAGATAGGCTATCATCACAGACTCAAAAAACAAGTGCTGGTGAGGTTCTAAGGAAAAATGAACACTTCTGCATGGTTGGTGGGAGTGTAAACTGTTGCTACCAACAATGAAATCAATATGAATATTCCTCAAATATCTAAAAATAGAAATTTCATTTGATCCATTGTATCTCTCCTGAGTGTCTTCCTGAAAGAGCTAAAGTCATCATACTACAATGATACATATACACCCTTGTTTATAGTAGTATAATTCATAATAGCTAAATAGTGAAAAAATCCACATGCCCATCGATGGATGGAAAAAGAAATTATATACTATATACAATAGAGTACCACTCAACCAAAAGAAGGAGAGAGTTTTCATTTGTAGGAAAATGGGTGAGTCTTGAGACCACAATGCTAAATTAAATTAGACAGAGCTTAACCATCACTTACTTCCTCTTTTATGAGAAACCAAAAATATAAATAATTTAAAGAGCAAAATAAAAGAGAGATGGCAAGAAACAGGGAAGTAGACTCTGAAGAGACAGGAAGGGGATTTGGGAAAGGAGGGGAAAGTGGGGCTGGAGAATTGGGGTAAAATAAGCAAGATGTGCTGTGTGTGTATGAGAAGAGCATAACTACTGTGTATCACATATGTATACTAATCAAAGAAATGGTTAAAAGGAGGGCGAGGAGAGATTTCTAAAGAGGATTTTTTGCACAAAGTAATAATTTCCTCTTCATCGCTAGTGAAAAGAGAGGATTTTTCTGAGGGTTATTCAGAAAGGTTGACCGATGGCCGCTGTGCTAGGGAGAACAGAGGGTGGCTATGCAATAGGCATGGAATGAAAGTCCTTCATCAGGACCGTCTGTCCGTCCTGCGGTCCTAGCTGTGGTGGGGTCCAGGATGCTTCAGCAATCCTGTACATCATCTATGAGCCACCGAGATATGACATGAATATTTTCTTAGGGAATGTGCAGGCAGGTGTGTGACAGGGTGAACAGGCTCCACGAAAAGTTAGAGGTGGGTTACCAGATCCCAGACGGGAGCAAGCACAGCGATGCAGAGCATTCAGGGAACTGCAGGGCTGAAATGAAAGGAGAGCAGGGTAGAGCTTCCCAAAACAGCAGCAGCAACAACAACAACACACCGTAAAGTTTCCTCTGAAGAGAAAGTGTTAGCCTCAGCCGGCTCGTCAGAGAGAGAGAGAGAGTGATTCAAGGCCATAATAGTAAGGAAGAACTTCCTGACCCTGCTCATCTCTACTGCTCTCCCATGATCTCTAAAGGAAGATTCCAGACCACAGAGGCTAAGATGGTGCACACAGGGGAGAAGACCTGTGAGGAAGACACAGAAAGAGACACGGAAAGTGTTTCCCTCTCCTGTCACTGGTTTTGTATCCACAGCAGGCGACAGGCTCTGTGTTGCCTCTAGGGGAGGAGACATGATTTTAACTGGCATTAGATACTTCATTGTATATCTTGCTCTTTAGACCTTTGAAATCTGGAGTGATCACGGTGCTTTAATCTAAAAGTAGGAGAATATTCATGGGAGTGTCTGTGCTTTATTCTGGGTTACAGGAAAGAACTCATAGTGCTGAGTATATCTTAAAAGTGAAAAACACTAATATGTGCATTTTGTTATTATCTGATTAACACTTTTGAGTTTTTTTTTTTTTAATGTTTAGTGGACACAGTCCCTTAACTTAATTATCACGTTCTTAGGGCATTCTGCATCTAACTAGTTCAGGGAGATGTTTTTCCTGGTTTATCAGCTTGATACATAGGAATTCTGCAGACTACACTATTTGTGCCTATGTGAATCAGTGTATGCATATTTTATACTCTATTATTTAATTGATCTGGTGTCTTGGTATAATATTATAGGAACAGCTTTACTGAACTTAGAAATTATTAGAGTCAGGCTTACATTATAAAAGCAATAGAGAAAAATCAACCACTAATTGGAACTTGCAAAATATATTTTTACAGATTAAAATGAAAAACAAAATGTCATTTGAGTGTTTTAATTGGTTTCAGCTTTACAACTGCAAACCAGATGGTTTCTTTTCAAGTAGTTTACAATGTCTTTGCTGAATAACTGAATTACCAAAGCAGCTGTGATTATTAACATTTACCTAAATAGAAAAACATGCCTGCTATTTGTTTGCTGAGCGTACCTGCTTACCAGAAGTTTGGCAAACAAATCACAATTCCAATTATTCTAGATAGTATTTTAATAATAGAGAACTGAAATCAATAAGAGCCATGCATATTAATGCTTTATCCTAAAGGGAATGCTCATTTTGAAATTTGACTTATTTACCAAGTGATAGAATCAAGTAATTTGCTCCTTCTAATTTTATGCATCTACAATAGTAAAATTTATTTACATTTTTAATGTAGAAATTGCTCTTAGACTTATTTAACTCCCTGACATTAATCCTCTATAACTGCTGGTTGGTAGCAACTAGTTCTTCTAAAATTTGTTTCTGATACTGGTATGAGTTGAGGTTTCCTAACTCTATAATCTCAGCAAAGGTAAGTTTCTATGAATCGACTGTAACTGGACAATTAGATGCAATTTCAACTCCTGTTAAGAGTTAATTGAAGAGGGAAGGATTTAAGGGAGAAGAGTTAATAGTAAGGAGCGCTGTTTCAGGTCTTTTACTCAAAAGATAAATGATTCAAAAACTTCAGATTGGAAAATTACATTGTAAACATGCCAGGTCTTACATTTTCTAACCATAGTTCTTAGTGAATTAATATTTTAGTAAAAGAACTCAGTTTTCTACCTATTGTTGACCAGGTTTTGTGTTGTTGTTGCTGTTGCTGAACTGGGTTTAGCTCAACTGGTCTTACTCCACTCCCCTGTGTACTATCCACAGTCACCTCGAAGCTCTGTGGGAGCCGACTGTTGTGGGACCTGATGGTAGCAACTCCGTCCTCCTCCGGGGGCTTCTTCCATTCCTCAGCATGCTGGCTGCACATGTTCTCACCATTATGTGAAGCAAGAGCCAAGACAGCAAGACAAGACAGCAAATCTCAGTGCACAAGAATTTCCCAAGCCTCTGTTCATAACACATTTGATACTATTCCAAAGGGCAACAGAAGTCATATGGTCAAGCCTAAGGCCAACACAAGCAGCCCAATGCCTGCCCTTAACTGGAGGGGCAAAGAATTGTGGCTATTTATAAAATTGACAGGACTCATGTTCATATAGGTTTCAGCTAATGTGTATAGCATTCCTGGATATACAGGTTTTACAACTTTCTTATTCACTTCTTTATTCGTGGACATTCAAGTTCATTCTAACTTGTCATTTGCAACCTCAACCAATGCTGCCATAAAAATTCATATGGGGGCTGGGGATATAGCTCAGTGGAATAAGTGCCTCCCTGGCAAGCACAAGGTCCTGAGTTCAATGCCCAGTACCGCAAAAAAAAAAAAAAAAAAAAGAAAGCATAAAAATTCATATGGATCAAATTTCTATATGTAAAAATGGAAACAACCCACTGGAAGATAAAATAGGTAAAACTCATGAAGTCATAGGAGTTTCTTTTTTTATTTTGAAGATAAAAGAATATAAACTTGAATAACACAAACACAATAAGGAAATACACAAATTATGTAGGGGAATGCTGTTTTACATAATATCATCTTCATATTTGTTCCTTAGTTATCTCAAAAACAATGAAGGAAATGCACAATTATGCAGAAAATAGTAGCAGATTAAAAATGACTGTTGTGTTACATAATGTTATCTTCACATTTCTTGGTTATAAATCAGTATAATGCATAAATGATAAAGTAAACACAATTATAGAACAGATATTGGGGAATTAAAAATGGATGCTGTGTCACAAAATGACGTCTTCACTATTGTTACTCAGTTATACAAATGATGGCATGTTCGATTAATCATACAGTTTTCTCCACCTTCATTCATAGGAGTTTCTGAACATAGCCTCTGCTGCACAAGAAATAACACAAACAATAAACAAATGGGATTATGTCAAATTAAAAAGCTTCTGTACAGCAAACAGCCAACATAGTGAAGAGATAACTTATAGAACAGAAAAAACCATTTTGCTATTTACATCTCAGACAGTGGACTAATGCAGTATCTAGAATATATAAACAATTAAAAAATTGGACCTCCCCAAATAAAAGACCCAATGAAAAATGAATTTTTTTTTCACATAACAAATTAGTACACACTTGTATATATCTATGGCCCATAGATATATGAAAAACATTCAACATGGCTGGCCACCAGAGCTGGAAATCTAAAAGGACACTGAGATTTATTTATTTGTTTATTTGTATTTATTTAAGACAGGATCTTGCTTTGTAGTCCAGGCTGGCCTTGAACTCATGGTGATCCTCCTGCTTCAGAGCTGGGGTTAAATGTATATCTATGTTATAGCAGCACAATTCATGTTGGTTAAATCTTGGAAGAGGCTTATATGGCTATCAGCAGATAGATGAATAAAGAAAACACGGTGATTGTATACAGTGGGGCACTATTCTGTCTTACAGAAGGATAAATTTGAGTCATTTGTAGGAAAATAGATGCATGTTGAACCCACAACTTTCAGTGAAATAAATTATTCCCTCTTTAACTTTTATGTATTTAATCATTTGTAGAATACTGATTTTTCAAGTCTCCAGATTTTTGTTTATTATCTCATACATTTATGGGTATAATGACATTTGTACCTCCCGATTGGCTAATTCTGCTTTATTCTAGATTCTTTGTTTGTAAATTATATCTTCCTCTATTTGAAATTCTTTTAATATTTTTTCATATACCATAAAATATAGTTACCCATTACTTCAACTTTCCTTCCCCAAGAGGCAAAACATGATTATCTATTTTCATTATGATTATATTTCTTCCAATCTCACATGTCAGGGGCTGGGGGTATAGCTCAGTGGCAGAAGCGCTTGCCTGGCAAGCGCAAGGTCCTGAGTTCGATTTCCGGTACTGGAAAAAAAAATCATAACCAATCTCACATGTCATCATTTTCAAGGATTTAATTCCCTTAAATTTCTCCAAATTGAATATTATTATTTTATAGAATCAATGTTATTTAGATGTACTCCTTGTGTATTACTGTTTATATCCAACTTCTTTCTAGCTTTAATTTCTTTCTTTCATGAAGGCTGTCTGTTAGTCTTTCTTTCTCTGAAGGCTGGTAATGGTAATGATTATTTCTTATTTGTCCGAAATGTGTTTTATGTTGCCCTCCCTTCTAAGTTGTAGTCGGGTCATAAAAGCTCAAGTTGAGAACTATTAGCTTTCAGCGGATTTTATTCCACTCTCCTGGCTTCTATTGTTACTATAGAGAATTATGTTCTCAGTTTATATTTTTTCTAGATGCTTTTATGATCTTTCCATTGCTGGTGGTATTTAGTAATTTTAAATACATGTTTCCAAACTGTGAATTTTCTTATTTATCTTGCCTGAGATACACTATTTCTCAGAAGTGAGAATTTGATTCCAGAAGATACTAGACATATCTTTTTGGATATTTTTCTCTTTTTTTTTTTGATATTTCTTTTCTCCCATTTGGCTCTCCCTTCCATAAACGCCTATTTTTTCTCTTCATATTAAAAAATTCTCTTTCATCTTTTATATCCATTTATTATTTCTTCAGTTCACAAGTCACTAGTTCTCCATTATGTGTGTTCTAAAGTCTTTAATTAATTAACTTCAAATGCTTTTAAAAATTGATTTTTCATTTGGTTTCTGAAAAATATGGCTTGCTCCGTGCATACACACATTTATAGCTGCACAGATTCACAGTGAGGAAATCATGGAAGCAGCCCATAGGCCCATCAAAAGATGATTAAAGAAAATGCAGCATATACAGAATGGAATATTAGTGAGTTATAAAAACGTTAAAATTGACGTGTTTATAGGAAAATGGATGGAATTTGAGATCGTAACACTACATAAATTTAATCAGGCACAGGCTAAATATCACATGGTTTCTCTAATGTTAAGGATCCAAAATATAAATAATTTAATAAGCAAAATAAAAGAAAGATGGTAAGGAACAGGGAGATGCAATCGGGAGCTGGGAAGAGGGCCCGGCGGAGAGGGTGTGGGAAGGCAGCGGGGAGACGGGAAGACGGTGCAGAAGCCGTACATCTACAAACAATCCCAAAGTGTGAGTGCAGTAACTGTATCACAAACATACTAGATGGTGCTGCTTTTTGCATTTGTGTGGTACTGGAGATCGAACTCAGGACCTTGTTCTTGCCAGCCAGGTGCTTATGCCACTGAGCTATAGCCCAAGCCCTCACAAACATACTAATAAAATATTTTTAAAAAGAAAATAATGGTTGGCCTTTTTTTTATTTTTTGGTATTGACTTGATACTTTCTCATTTTAAGAAAAATGTAAGCATTTATTTTGTATTGTATACTCAGTCGTGTCCTTTTCTTACCTTCCTGTGGCTCCATTTCAAATGCTTGGTATTTCTCTTTCATGCAAGAGTGAAGGTAAATTTCTTTATGACTTTTCTACTTTCACAATGTAGACTTACTTACAGAGATCTATGAATGCAGATGAAAAGAAAGATTTGAGAGGATAGCATGAGGATACTCCCAACATGAGTGGCGTGCAGATGAACTTTCCTTTCTAAAACATCCCTACATTTTGGTGTATGGTTATGATTATTGGATTAATAAAACTTAATTATAATTTTTGGTTGGATAATTGTTACAGTTTGTATATAGATGTCCCCCTTAAATCTCATGTGGTCATAAGTGGGGTTTTTCAGAGGTACCTGGATTTAGGGTGTGCGCTGCTGGGATCAAGGATGTGATATTGGAATTAATTCACAAGGCAAAGCTAGGATTCAGGGTGTGAGTGCTGCCTGTCCTAAGGGCAGTTGGCATGGATAAAATATGAGACAGAAAGAGGGCTGTCGATGTGCCCTGTCACACTTGTTTGTGGGACACTTTCTTGCTTTGCCACCTTCTGCCCACCATGAACTTTTCTCCATGTGATGCCCGTCTGCCGCGTCTCCTGCCTTGGAGCCAGCTGACTATGGGCTGAAACGTGTACAAACGGTGAGCTAAATAAATGTTTCCTCCTTCAACTTTGGGTGCTGGGTATTTTGTCTCAGCAATGGGAAAAATTAACTAAGGCAAAAATATCTTGGAGAATCTTATAGCAAATCATAATAGGAGCACTTGACATAAATAGATGTTTGCTCATGTGCCATACATATTGTGATAGAGACAGCTTTGTAACATACAATGATTATTGCCTTCTAAAATAGAAAAGAGGCTTACATTTTTGGCAGCCAACATATAGGAAACATATGCTACTTATAGTACTAGATATTCCCCTTTTCAGTTATATGACTTATGTTTAGAGATTAAACCACTTGCCTAAGGGCTCACAGGTAATGAGTTCTTATACTCTAACAAAATCCATCTTAATTTCCACTCACACTGACTTCCAGGAAAATCTCCTATTCCAGAAACTGCCAATTATTGTATATTCCTTGATTTTTAGCTGGGCACATGACAGCTTAGCATATAAATGGCATTTTCTGCCTCATTTACATCTTGTGAGGTCATGAACTGTGGTTCTAGGTGATGTGCTCTTTGCAGTTTGCAGGTACTGACCTCACAGAAAGGACACATGTGCTTTCCTCCACTTCCTTTTTGTGCTCACTGGAACACAGATGCCTCTGTGGCCACAGAAGATCAGGTTTAAGGTGTGCCCATGTTAGACAAACTAGTTTCCAAAACCAAGTATGACCATATTTTTATTGCTGTTATTAGTCTCATAATATTTAAAACCTAGCTGAAGTCAAATTTTGGATGTAAGCTTTTTGACTAGGTTTCACCAACACTTTCACAATAGGATTTTTCTCTCCATAAATTTATTTTCCAAGAGAGAAATAATACTATCATGTTAAATAAATAGGAAATGAGAGAAAATACCCTTAAAAGTTAACACTCATTCATGATTTGTGATTTTTCTTCTTTTTGTGAGCTTTACTTTTAGCACTATGAATTGCTTTTTTCATTTGCTGTATTAAACTGTATCGGTATATATTTTTACCTGGGGAGAAAATCATTATTATAAGTGAATATGTGGCCCATCACAAAGAGACACTTATTTAACAGGATATCTTACAATGTTCCCATTTGGGGCTATGATAAGTCTCATCACCATGTACTGAATGTGTGACTTTTAAAAAGTTACTTCTGGGTTTCTCTTTCTATCTCTGTAAAATGAGAATAATAGTACTTATCTTTGCAGTTACACAGAAAACTAAAAAAAAAGAAACACGTTCTGTGCATGTGGTGTGTGCCTGTGTGCACATACTTAGGAATGCACATGTGCCACGTGCCTGCTGTTTACAATTCCTGGCATGTGCTAAGCAGTCACAAAATATCAAATTACTGTACGATGATTTTTATAATTGCTTGAGGTTATTTGAATAAGCCAGACCTGATATTTTAAAAGCACAAGCTAACTTTATTTTTTTCTCCGTTCAAATCTGTTGTGTGGGCTAGTTCTTTTCTTCCTCTCTCTTAGATGTCATTGTGAGGATTTCATCGTCTTTCATCTCTAATAAATTAAAGCTCTAATATTCTGATGATAAAACTTCTAGTCTAGTAATTACACCATTGTTTCAGTTCAACTTAGAGAAATGATTCAAGTTACAAACTGTCAACTTAAACCTTGTCTCAAAACGACAAAAAGAAATCTTTTCTCTTCCCATTCTTTCAAGACTCAGTCTGGGAAGACCTGAATAAGAGAAGGGGAATATGTTTTTTTCTTCACTGAATTCTAGTATTTTCTTTCCTTTTGTTTCCTAGTGAAAATTGGTGAAGAATAGAAGTTTTTCCTCACTTATATAAAAATTATTGCTTTTTCCACCAGACAAATATTGTAGCTGTTTTAAGGGTGGAAGAGAAAAAGATTCACCTGACAAGAAATGAAGCGTTCCTTCTTTTCTGGACAATTACCCAATCGATGTCACCCAGTTTTCTTGTGAAATGCCTAGCAATTTATCCATAAAAAGCAGCATCACTTAGAAAACTCCCAGAGTCACTAAATTTTTGGTTACTTCATTTTTAAAATAATTCATGATGACTTGTTATGGGTTCATTGCCAAAAATAAAATTTTAAATTTGCATTTTGTTATTCTTTTGTCATCTTCTGTCCCAGATATTGTTCTAGGAGCACAAACTGATAGGATGTTACAGGAAAAAATTGCTAGCAATGTAGTCTTACACTATTATTATTTTATTTCTACCTAATATTTCCTAGCAGTGTACACTTCTTTTGTCCTATTTCAAAAGCATCTTTTGATCAAGGGAAATATATTTAAAAAGTCCAAGGTTTCTGGTGCTCTTAATGGTTTGTTTCAAAGCCAGTATCTTTCATCAACACTGGAAAACAGATTTGTGTCCCTGTAACCACTTCAAATTCACTTTGAAAAATGCAGCAGTGAGAAGAGCTGCACTTGGCTGAGATAAAATATTTGAATTATGAATATTAACTAAGAGGCCACACAAGTAAGGTAAAACTTTCCAAAGCTTCTGGAATAATTTGTCTTACAAACAATTGGACTGCTGAAAAACTGTAATAGTGCAGATTCCAAAATTTTGTGAAATTTTGCTTCTCACAGATGATTAATGGAGCCATAACAGAGATATTATAAAGTTGTGAAAATGTTTGGCTACTATTCTGCATCTGGCAGATCAAAACATTTATGTAAACTATTATTATAAGTAACATAATTTCTAAGGTTCTAATGAAGCAATTGTCAAACTATCTCTGCAAAATCTTGATTCTACCCGAAAGTGTAACTGTTATTAACCCTTTTTGTGATGTTTTGCTGATAAGTAAAAAACAGAAACAATCTTCTAAATTTTACAATTTATTTTAAATGGTTTAAATATGTTAATTCACAGCAATACATTATCTAGTAACATATCCTGTATATAAGCATTACACTAATTTATGAAATACAGAATTAAATTATTTTTCAAGATTGTATCAAACATCATTAAGCATTATTTTTTCAGTTCTCACTATAGATAATTTTCCTGGAGAAATATTTTAATTATGTTCAGTAATCATTTAAAACTATATACAGCATCAATTAGCCAAAACATGAAATACCTCATCATTTAAAAGGCATGCTTATCACAGAAAATTTACACATATTGAAGGTAATTTTTAAAGGTGTTCATATTTACATCTTCCAAAAATTTCATGCGTATTCTGACATATGTCCTTCCACTTTTGGGATATGTGCATACATGCACATTCATTATTTTCAGTATACTTAGGATCATTTTATTTGCCTTTGTGTACAGATATCTTTCTCTCATTTGGTATTGATAAGAATTTCTTACTAAGCTATTTAGTTCCATTTTAATGTGGTCATGATAATAGTTAATATGGATTTCTTTTCTTTCAAATACTTACCTACTTTTAAAATGTGTTTTGTATTTAGGATAATTTCCTTAGGATAGATTATGAAAAACAAATGTAGCAGAATGAAAACTATTTTAGCAGACAACAATAAATAGTGTAGAACAACAAAAGCATAAATTACAATAGCTAAATGGACAGACTTATAATTCTTTCTCCTGTATCCCAAATCCTTAGATTAACAAGAAATAAAAGCTATCTTTCAATAATTTTCCTTGGCTGAATTTAATTTTGTAATGCTACAGTAATCATTACAATCAAAGGGGGCATTCCCTTTATAAATCAGGGTGAAATTTCATATTAGGGAATGGGATAAAGGAAAGGAAGTATTTGCCCTTCTAGAATCCCTGCCACTGCTGTGGAGGGCCTTTGTGGCCTATCTTGATAGCCCTTCCTTCCCCTGGCTTTGGAGTTAAGGGTGGTTAGTTTCTCAAGCCACGTCCAGTTTTGATGGAAGATTCGAGTTGCATGGGCTAGGTTCCAATAGCTGCCTTGTGTTTTTTGACCTTTTGAATCAAAGGAATTTAAATGATCAAAAATGACTTTTAAAAGAGCATTCTGAAATTTAGATTGCAGTGAAATTTTCCAGTAATTAATAAATAAGGTGAAAGTTTATAAAAGTAGAATTTTTTTTTAAAAGCAATTGAGCACCATTTAGATGCTTTTCTTACATTTACCAACAGTATAATGTTTGAAAAGTAAAGCACCTGGGTTGATGCCATGAATTTTCTACTTAAGCTCTCAGAGCCTTTCATTTGATAAATAATAGAAATTTAAACTTTTACCCCAACCGTACCAATATCATGATTTTGTTAAGATATATTATGGCTTGGAGGTACTGTGGAATACCATCCCCCCGCCCCTGCCTCAGATGTGCAGAGGTGGGCCTTCTAGAAACGATTGGATCTTAGGGCACTATACTCATGAGGGGACCAACCCACTCATGAATCCATGGCTGAATGCGTTACTACGAGGCGGGGCCTTCTCAGAAGAGAAGGAGGAGGTGCCCGGCTGGGGGCATGACCTGCAAGGGTGGCTCTCTTCCCCACACTTCCCGCCTTGCTCTCTGCTTCATGGGCACCATGATGTGAGCAGTTAATCTCCACCGGACCCTGCTGCCACGCCCTTCCTGCTC
Organism: Dinomys branickii; assembly: GCA_004027595.1. Lineage (NCBI taxonomy): Eukaryota > Metazoa > Chordata > Mammalia > Rodentia > Dinomyidae > Dinomys > Dinomys branickii. The sequence continues at coordinate 81,452 of PVLD010004239.1, read as the reverse complement.
TGGAGCTAGCTAAGTATTGACTAAATACTGTAAAAACTAAGTTGAAATACACTTTTCCTCCTCTAATTCTGTTTCCTCTAATCCACCTGAATTGTAGGTGACATGCATTCTATCCCAGTGATAAGAAAGTGACAATGACAAGATACAATAGAATTATTACTTTCATGCTCTCCTTAAATATTCTAAATAAATGAAAATTTGTAAAACTCCTAAGTGTATTTTCATTGTAAAAGTTATTAAAAATGCAGACAAATTGCAAATCCTCTTTGAATCCTGCTGCCTGCCTTCTGTCAACCTCTAAAATCTTTGGAAAAAATTCTTTGTTATGATCAGTTATGAGGTGCTGCTGCAGCACAACCCAATTTGGCAGCGACTAGATTCATGGGGCTGTTTACTGAATATGTGTTAATTATATTTGTATAAGATTAGTATTAGTAGCACTAGCCATGTTTCAAATGCCCACATATTGGAACTGTTGAATAGAGCAGATATCCACTACTGAGAAACATTCCATGCAGCAAAACTGCCGTAGTTGACCCCAGAGAGTGTGAGGCGGGCAGAATAATGTCCTCCCACTGAAAATGCAACCTTACATTGTAAAAACAACAACGAAAAGCACTTTACAGACACGATTCAGTAAGGACCTTGTGATTTCCGATTGTCTGAAGGGGCCCCATGGAATAAGAATAATTTTCCAAAGGAAGGAAGCAGAAAGGGCACAGGCAGAAGCAATAGAGGCCATGATGGAAACAGGAGTTACAGTAATTCTCTTTGAAGGTGGAGGGAGAGGCCAAAAGTGGAAGAATGCAAGCAATCATTAGAAGTTGAAAAAGGCAAAACAAAAAAATCTCTCCTAGGTCCTCCAGAAGAAACACAGCTGGCTGGAACCTTGATTTTAGGTCTTGTGCTTTTCAGAATTTGTAAGAAGATAAATAGGTTATTGTAAGACATTAATTCTGTGGTATTATGTTATATTAGCAATAGAAAATGAGTGGATGTGACAGTAGGTATTTCTACTTTTCTTTTAATATTTGTTTAAAATTCTTTTTATTATAAGAGTTCTTTTTTCTTTATTTTCTCATATCAGGAGTCAAACTCATGACCTTGCATTTGCCAGGTAGGCACTTAAGCCACTGAGCTCTATCTCTGGCCCTGTAAGAGTTTTCCATATGCATAAGCAAATAATAGATGTGAAATGTGTAACAGAGAAAAATCAATCACAGAGAGGGCCAGAAAGAGATATTGCAGTTTTTGTTGATAACTGTATAACTTGCTTTCAGAAAAATACAGTAAAGTACATGCTTTGTAGCATTTGCTAATTTCCTTGCTGAACATACTCATCCCAAGACTGCTTCCCATAACCAATGTAATATCCCAGAGCTAGGAAGCTTCTACTTATGCCTAGGTGTATGTGCACATGTGTATTTCTAAGTGTACATATAGATACATGTGTAGAGTTTGTATTTTAAGTAGGATTTCTCTCTGACGCTTACCAGAGTAGAAATCTGAAAGAAATGAAGTAATCACCTGTGCAGATAAGTGGGGAAAAAAGATTCATGGAAGAGGGACTAGTGAGGGAAAACATCTGAGGGAGGATTGTCTTTTGGTGCTTTTGATATATTTCAGATGTTTCTGAGGGCCATTGTCTTGGTCTGTTTGGGCTACAGTAACACAGTGGGTGGCTTACAAACAATAGAAAACCATTTCTCATAGTTCTTGAGCTAAGAAATCTAATATCAATAAGGTTGCCAGTGGTAGTTGTATTCTGTTGAGCACCCTCCTTCTGATTCACAGATACTGCCTCTGGCTGTGTCCTCAAATGCTGGAAAAGTGAAGACTATCTTTTGAGACCTTTTTAAAAACTAGGGTATTAATCCAATTCATGGGAAGCTCAAGGTCTATTCACCTCTGAAATGCCCACCCTCCAATACCATCATATTGCTGATTCGGTTTCAGCACACCCATTTCGGGAGGACACAATCACCAGCACCAGAGCAGGTGTCAAGGAGGCTAACACAGCTGAAGGAGATGATTTACTCATTGTGGGAAATGAGATCAGAGAGTCCATGGTGTGTTTGCATGTTCACTCGTAAGGGCAATGCGCCTTGATAGGTGTGGTTGCAAAGATTAACATGACAGCTGTAAGGCTTTAATTAGGATTAAACTACACCAGGAAGTTATAGGCTGTAAAGTTTAGTGAGAGAGGCCTCAAACTTAAAGGGAGAGAAAAAAAAAAAACCTTAAAGGGAGCAAAGTTTGTAAAGAAAAAAAGTTAGAAACATGGAAAAAGCTAAAAATATGCAAAAGTGTAAAGTGTTTGCTGTTAATACATGAAAATCAGACATTGGTAGGAAGGCACTGGCTCTTAAGGAGTCCTTATACAATAATCGAACTTTGAAAATCTTTATTAGTATATGTTGCAGCATACAATGCTTACACTCCTCGTGGGGAATTGGTACATGCACATAATACATCTTAGTTTTTTAAGTATCTCTTTCCCTTTTCCTCACTTCTCATCCACCCATCGCGTAGTCCACTTTCTATTTGTAAAAGATCTCTCCGTTTCCTATCACTCATCTTTTATTTTGCCTTTTAATGTATTTATAATTTGAGTTTTTCATATAAGAGAAACCATGTGACATCTAAACTTGTATGTATGGTTTACTTCACCTAACAGTATGGTCTCAAGGTGCATCCATTTTCTTATAAATGACTTAAGTTTATCTTTATATCGATTTATCTATCGATGGACATTTAAGCCCCTTCCAAGATATAGGGATTATGAGTTGTGCTGCTATAAAAGTTTTAGTCCATGGGCATTAAGCTCAGTATTGCAGTGAGAACTTGGAAAGCGAGTGAAGCTGACCTGACTCAGGAACTTATACATTTCCCATCATCTTAGGGATCCGAGAAGAAACAGCTCCACGGAGCAGTTAGCTGTACAGAACCACAGTTAGCCTCAGCATCTCCCCGACATCAAGAAGCACACGACTCCGCCCACCACCGACGTCAATCATCCGCAGCCAGGCACTTCCGGCGGCGGGGCCCGCGCGGCGACGTCACTTCCGGGCGCCGGCACGCAGCGTTGGCGGCGGGTTTAAACTCTGGATCTGTGTTCTGTGAGCCCGAAGAAGCGGTATAGGCCCTGGTGCTTCCTTCCTGCCCCAGCTTCCCTGAGCTCCTGCGCTGCTCCAAGCATCTTAGAAGCCGAGGAGGTGGGTGCTCGAGCGGCAGGATGGCGCTCTCGTCTATGGTATCCCAGAGGAAGCAGATAAAGCGCAAGGCCCCCCGCGGCTTCCTCAGGCGCGTCTTCAAGCGGCAGAAGCCCCACCTTCGTCTGGAGACGCGCGGCGACGTCCTGGTGAGCGCGGCGGCGCCCGGGGGGTAGAGGAAGGGCCGGAGCCTGCTGTGCCTCTTCGCCCAGCTCAGGTGGAGGCATTCCCGGCGGCGGCGGGGTCTCGCTGCCCTCCCTGCTGGTCCGCGCCTGGTCCCGTCGGGACCCGGAATGTAGAAGTCGGGAGCTTCACAGGAGAGACTGTAGCAGCGTCAGCTCAGTGACCCAAGTGTGCCAGAGCCCTCAGAGGCCTGGAATACCCTGAACGGAGCCCAGTCTGGTGTGGCGATTAGCGTGCCTGCCGAGGGTATGCGCGGTGCACCTTTTGAAAAATAAATTTTTGCAGTTCAACCTGGGCTGTTCTTGAACTTCCTGCCTCTTCAGTGTGTTGACTGAACGCACTGAACTGTTTGCGTTACGTTGTACTGCTCACTGAGCTGATCCTGCCGGCCGCACAGTGGAATACCTATTAGCCACAGAAGCCATAAGTGTAATACCGGAAGCACGCTGCTTCATGAAAATCCCCAGTCAAAGCAATATGCAGTGCAGAGTTGATGCCTATAATACATATTTCTGTAATAGAAACAGTGTTGAAGGATAGCTGTAGTTTTTGCTGTTAGTAGTACATCGAGGAAGGAGATGAACTACAACTCTGTACTAGATGCTGTGATAGGAAGCTCAGGGTGCTGTTCTACATACACTCTTTCCTTCTGGTAGGTTGGGCTTCTCAGGGAAGTCTGCAAACCAGAGGATTTCTGGAGGCAAAGATGCACTGGAATTCTGCAAGTACTTCAGAAAAGACAGTGTAGAATTGGGAGTTGAGAAAGGCAGGAGATGAAACTGGAAGGTCTAGTCAAGTGGATTTTAGTGTGAAGGAATATAGCATTTGTCCTGAGGACATCTGGAAGCGATTTATTTTGAACATATGGATTAACCGATGAAATTGTGCCATATTACGGAATCTTTTTGCAGTAGAAAGAAGAATATTACTGGAAGTGTGTAAAAATTGAACAGCATGATGTAAAGAATAAGACTTGTAGTGCTTTAGCACAGCGTATTTGTGAGAATTAAGGAGGAAAATTCAACGAGAAAGTGTATCAAAAAGAGTATCTTTTACAGGTTTATCATTGTAATGATATTTTCCTCAAAATATCAGTAGAGCACTCTTAAATATGAATCTGTTAAAGATTTCTGCATAATATAAAGCATTTGAAATATTACCAAATTAGCATTTAGTAAGTATTGTTTGCAGTACATAAGATAGTGAGTACTATTGTACATTAATTTTTTAACTGTGAAGATCAGGTACTACTTACAATGTGAATAATGAAAGAAAGTGTTTGTTAAAGTTACTCTTTAGGGGCTGGGGATATAGCTCAGTGGAATAAGCGCTTGCCTAGCAAGCGCAGGGTCCTGAGTTCGACCCCCAGTACCGCAAAAAAAAAAAAAAAAAAAAAGTTACTCTTTAACAAGTGGAAAGAGGAGCAAGAGTGGTGGAGGGAGTTGTGAGGGTGCAGGACATAAAGAAATTTAAAACACGTCATATACACGTACCCGCTATGCTCAGTAAATGTAATCTTTATATGTTGTAAACGTGAACTAAAAATAATCATGAAAATGCAGAAAAGGGATCTAAAGACGGAAGGAGGTGGTGGGGAGGGGGGTAAAAATCAAGACATACTCAGTTCCCTCTTGTTTGCGTTGTGGGCATCCTGTTTCAGGGTATGTGTGTGTAGGTCCGTAGGCACTCTTTTTGTTTTTTGTTTGTCAATTTTGGGTAAAATACCTTTAGCCAAAATGTGTATGACAAATATCTCATTGTCTAATGAGATATATGTCATTTTCTAATATATACAGGATGTATGCATTAGACAATTTTATATACTACACAGTATTGTATAATATGATGACATGTGGTTTGGATATACATAAAGCTTGTTTTTGTGAGAAAATGTAAGAAACTGGCTATCATATTTGACTAGAGAATAATGTGGGAGAGGGACTAATTTTTGAAGCCTACCCCTTTGTTTTGTTTTATATTTTTATTTGGAAGTCATAGACTCACAAGTTCTGAAAATAGTACAGAGGTCCCATGTATCCTTCACGCAGCTTCCCACAAAGCGAGTAGCTTACACAACTATGTCCTGTATTAGTCTATTTAAAGCAAAATTTTTAAAAAGGCTTAAAGATTATTAATAGTACATTTGATTATATGATGATAGTTCACAGGTAATAAGTAATGATAAGTATTGATTTGAAGGTACATACACTTTCAAATTCAGCATTCTTTAACATTTTTAATATTTTAAACTTGGGGGGGTGGTACTGGGGTATGAACCTATGGTCTTCAAACTGAGCTAAATCCCCCACTCTTTAGTTATTTTTATTTTGAGACAGGGTCCTGGGAAGTTGCCTACACTAATCTTGGACTTAAGATCCTTCTATCTCAGCTTCCCAGAGTGCTGTATTTACAGACCTGTGCTGCCATGCCAGGTGTTGAATAGATATTTTGACTCTGGTTGAAGAGGATGGAGAAGTAGAGGGAGGAGAAAGGGAGAAAAAGGGAAGGGAATATAAAAAAAATAAGATGTGTTACGTGCATATACCAGCTCTCCATAGTGAATGTAATTATTATGTACTACTAAGATGTTAACATAGTTTAAGTTTAAAAATCTTGGATCTCAGAATGTAGAATGAGAGCCTAAAATATAGTTGTCATGTTTTAACATATTTTTGAAATTTAAAGTACATCATACATTTAAAAGTCATTATTTCAAAACATTAGTGTTTGAATTTAAAAATCTGTTTATATTTTCTTTCAAAGGTTCATTTAAACTGTTTACTGTTTATTCATCGATTGGCTGAAGAGGCCAGGATAAATGCTTGTGAGGATAAGTGTGGAATCATTAAGAAGGCTCATGTATTGGCTGCAGCAAAGGTACAACCAGAATTTCTTTCCTTGAGCAAGAATTAACTTTAAAAATACTATCAAGGTCATCACCTCCACCTGATTCTGATATCTGATTTAGCTTTGTTGATTGAGTTAATACTTGGCTTTTCATGTTGATGAGTTTTAATGAAAGGATTTAGATGTTTCCCAGTATGTACAATAGACATTTCTGATTGTAAGATTAATTGCCACTGCTTTGTTATCTTTAGGGGAAAATGAATATCTGATTGCTGAGAAGTTTTATAACCTTGAAATTTATCAAAAGCTTCTTCATCATCATTTTGTTACCCTAATTACCTGATTGATTTCCTAGCTTTGCTTCGAGATCTGAGTGACTTACGAATGAAATCTCTTATAAACAGGGAAGGTTTTTACTGGTATTTGTATTATAATGGAAGAATGTACCAGGTAGGGCAGTTTTCCAAATAGATTTCCGAAAACATTATTTCCAAAAGATGTTAATAGATTTCCTTCTTAGAAGCTTTTGTGCTTGGATAAATGTAAATTATCTAAAATACCATAATAACTGCTTGATCAGTTATAGTGCCATTATTTATATGTAGAGCTGATTTCCACAAGAATATTCAGGAAGCTGACAGTTATGGTCGAGTATGGGATGATGTAGAAGAAACTTCTTTTCGTCAGACTTTCTCTTTGTTCACATTTTAAAAGATTTTTTTTTCAAATTATAGACCAATAAAATATTAAAAAGTATAGTTATATAAATTTATGAAAAATATACTAGGAAGGAAATTTGCTGAATTCTGTTCAACTGAGCATTTTGTAAGTTCATTTGAATGTATAATATATTCAGCATTTTGTAAATTCATTTGAGTATATAATACTTTCTTTTGCAGTACCTGTAGTAATATTTTGCAGGACAGTGAAGTACTAGACTAGGTGGTGGACCTATGTGATGCCATATGTGAGAAGCACACGAATGGGTGTGCCCTGACAATTTTTAGGCACTTTTAAATTCCCTTGTAATTATAAACATTCTAAATATTAAAATAAAAAGTATTTTTTTCTGAAATTAAAAGAAGAATTAAGACCTTAAGTAGTATCTATGTGTTTTAAATTTTTATTTACCTAAAATAATAGCTACGTTCTTTTACAAAAATTTGGAGGTATTCTAGCCTGGTCTTCTCCGCCTGCCTACAATTAAAGATTCCCTTTTTTCCTATTTCTGCGACCAGTTGTATGTTTTGAAAATTGTCTACTTAACAAGGTGTGTAGCAAAAGATAAACAGTCTTGATCTTCAGTTGATATAATTGTAGGCCTAATAGCAGAAATTTCATGTTGCAGTGGGTTTATACTACATTAGAATTGCAAAATGCTTGATTTATAGTAGGCTTTGGGTTTTAGAATATTCTTTAATTTTTTGGATAACTAATTGTCTAAAATCCTCAAGTTTGAAACCATTAATCTGGATATCTTTGAATTGCAGTTGAAGAGATTAATTACTAGAGGTGACTCTAAAACCAGGTTTTGAGAATCTAGGTGTGTTTAATATTCATTGAGAGAAGAAGCCCATTTTAGAGAAAATTTAAATCATTTATAAAGCAAAGGATTTACTAATTCTTGCCAAAGTAGCTTTTATATATTTAAATATGTATATTATGTACATAAGACTTTAACTTTTGTTAAGTTAAAAATAGTTTTCTGCTGGTGTAATATGGATCTCTCCCTCACTCTCCCACAGGTAATTCTAAAGAAGAGCAGAGGTTAGAAGTCAAAGAAGTCACCCTTGAAAATTATATGATGATTTGTAGTTGGTAACATGTTGTAAAAACACTTTCTATATTAATTTATATTGTGGATTATTAAAATTTTGACTGGATGAGAAATGTGTGTATTTGTGGGGGCTTTTTGCAGGTACTGAAATGTCTTAAGTAACACATAGGACTATTTTACTTTTACTATGTTACTACTTTTAGAAATTATGTTTTGTTCATTTTAAATTGCGTTTATTTTGGTTTATTTCTGTTTTTTTGCTCTTGCAAAAATTTTAAATATCAAAAATAAATCTTACTATATTAAATAATTTGAAGAGATATACTTTTTAGAATTAACTTGTAGGATTAGATTTAGCCATAAATATGCAATAATTTTAATTTATAAAGAAAGACAACATGCAGTCAAATCTAGGTACACACCCAGAATGCTGCTAAACCAATTGACGAGGTGTTTTACATTCAAATTGATACCACAGTTAACGACCACAAGCATTTGTACACAAAAACGTAAGTTTGGAAATAATATTGGTCTTAGTAATGACTCATCCCTCCCCCATATCTGGTAGATTCCAATTACTGCAGACCCTGGAAAGAAGACACTCATTTAGAAATTTAAAAATATAAGGAACTGTTTTAAATAATTATATGTCAACGAATTATATAACATTGAAGAGTGGATAAAATTATAGAAACAAGCTACCAAGAGTAAGTCATGAAGAAATAGAAAATCTAAACGCATGTGTAAATCAGGAGACTGAGTCATTGGAAATAACAGGAAAAAACCATACTGGACAGCTTCAAGGGTGAATTCTACCAAACTTTTAAAGAATGCAATCTTTCTTTGGTACTGGGAATCAAACTCATGGCCTCAGGCTTGCCAGGCAAGTGCTTATGCTACTGAGCTATATCCCCAGCCCTTTGCAGTCTTTCTTAAATACTTAAAAAATAGAAGCAGGAACTCATTCTATAAGGTTTCAATTTCTCGCTATCTAAAATTCTTATATAAAGGAAAAGAGTTCTACTATTTTAACTTCAAAAATAACTTCTTTGAGAAAGCTAACATGAAGAATGTCCTATTATTTGAGTATATCCGAACACTAATTCATACAGTCTTAAGTTCAGGAACTACAATGTGGCTATGCTTCAAAGCCCATGTTCTTTAGATGAGAGCACAACGCTGAGTGAGCCAGGCATGGTGGTGCACACCTGTAATCTCAGCTGCGCAGGAGGCCGAAGCCGTAGGGTTGCAAATTGAAGGTCAGCCTAAGCAGCATGGCAAGATCTTGTCGCGGAAATTGAAAAGGTCTGGCTTGGGTTATAGCTTTGTGATGGAGTGCTTGCTCTGGGCTTAGTCCTTAGGATCAAAATGAAGAAGAAACAAAGAAATGAACGAATAAGAGGAGCCATCTTATTGATGTCTTAAATCTTGGTTAGATTTAATTTTTTCTTATAGCCTCTCTTCATCTGAAAAATTTCCCACTATTTTCTTGTAATTTTCCTTCAGAAGTACTCATACAGAAAACAAGCCTCTCAGAGTTGTTAGAACTGGAATCACCCTGATTTGTTTAAAGCTGCATATGGGAAGAGACTGCTAGAAGACAAGTTGTTTCAAAGGTATTTCTTGCATGAAGTTGGGACAGTTTTGGCACATATATGTAAATTTTACCTCAAAGACATAGTTAACATAGAAATACCTTTCAATGAAGAATGGCCTAGGTCTGCTAAGTCTCAATTTGGAGAGTTTTTGTAGATTCAACAACCAGCAGGATCTCTGCTTGGTGGGTGAACAGTAGCCCTGCCTAAGAGACTGTTCTGGCAAGTTTGTGAGAACCTGACATTTGCATGTTGAGTTCGTGACAGCAAGGTGACCAACTTAGGAAACTGGTTTGTGTTCAGTTCAGAAGGAGTTCATCAGCTGGCTGGCTGTGGTGGGAGGAAGAGCCAGAGGCCATAAACACCATCTGGGTACTATATTTGGCCTGCAGATAAATTTTATTTAGTTCACATAAGGTTTTTGTCTTTTAATAAATTAACATTACATTTAAAAATTAAATTTCACATACAAGTTTAATTTCTGGCTTCCTTTGAAAAATTGGACACTGATAATACATCACAGTTGGACCTACGTAGCAGTCTTTCTCTTTAATTGGTAGCCTCTCATATTCTTTGATTCATTTCACTTAGGTCTGCTTTACTTTTGTTAACTATAGGGCTTCATTAAGGATTTGAGTCCACACTCCATTTGAAAACAAAATCTGTCATTTCTCTTGAAATTTCTGGTCATTTTTAGCAACACACCAAAACTAGACAGTTTTCATGAAAACAGTGCAGTAATTACTGATAGTTCTCAATTTTCAAGTAGAGCCACTGACTGTTGGCATGAATGAACTCAGATTGTCTGGCCAAATACTTTAAATATTGTAACTTGAGAGTCAGATATCACTAAAATGAATTTGTGACCTAATTATGGACTCAGGAATTTGAGAGTTGAGAGTAAACCCTACCACAATATAAAGAAAAACAATAAATATTATCTATGTGTAAAAATGTGTTTATGATAATAAGGAGGTTGTTTTACAGGCTAGTTTAGGAATTTTAACAACCAGTAAGGTAAGAGGAAGATTATCTGTTCTCATTCTTTATATCACTGACTCACTGACTCAGAAAACTACATAAAAATAAACATTTTTATAAACGTTTTTAGACAGTATGGGTTTTCCCTCCATATTTTGTGTCCTGAGTCTCCTTAGTTTTGAAGCCCAGATTTCCAACTAAGCAGTTTATTCACAGTGGACTTTTAAATCAAGTTTTATCTCTAACATTTGATAGTTAAGGCTGCCAAGATTTAAAAGAAGAAAAACATCTTTATCCCTATTCATATTAAAGTGTAAAACTATAGTTATAAAGCATAATTACTAAAAATAACAAGTTTGAAAATAAAATTAGGATTGAGTTTGCTATAATTTTCTTTATATTTACCATGCAGGGAAAAATGTTGGATTCTGACATATGTGTACTATATTTTATTAGTATTTTATTAGTATTCTAAGTTCGTATTAGAAATAATTTTGAAAGTAATTTTTTCTTTTACAAAGTTTCAACCAGTATATAAAAAAAAATCTTCCTCATGATATAAAGAGAATACGTATCTTTCATTAGCCCTATATAAAGAGAGTTTGATTCATGAAATAGCATAAATTTCAGGACTAAAGAATTTTCAGATATTTTAGAAAACCTATTGAAATTTTAGTTGTAAGTTAAACAATTAAATTTTCTATTTTCAGATTGTGAAATAATAATTAAATTTACTATTGACAACAAAATTTTCCATGATACATGTGTATCTTTGGTCAATTTAAATTCATGTCAATCTTAAATTTTTAATGACCATATTTGTATAGGTACTTTTAAGATCTATTAAGACCCTTATGAATATCTTGTGAATAGTTTCTCAGTTTTTAAATGTATATACTCAATTTTGTGAGGCATATTTATTTAGCTCTTGCTAAATAACTTCCATGCCGAATGTGGTGGTAGAAGGAAAAATAGGTAATATTTCTGTTTTTAAGAAAATTAAAACATAACCATTTGAAAATATTTACTGTAGAATTTTCTTAAATGTTTGCAGATGAAATTTTTAAAAGATCCATCAAGATCATAGTAATCATAATGATGTAATGTAAAGGATCCCAGAGGATCCCGGAGGTAATAAAGGTTTTAGGACTGTTCATCAAGAAAATGATCTTGTGAAGATTATTTTAGTAACCAGAAGTTGATAAGGAAATACTGGATTTCAGATTTTTTTCTCATAGTGGGACAAAGGCGGACCAATGAAGCAAGCCTGTTACTTGAATACAGGAGGAATAATAAGACAGGCACGGTCATGGCTTGGGAGTTTTGCTTTGTAGATAATTAAACTTGTGGAGTTCAGGTTTGTGGCAAGGTGTCTAAGGTATATGATTGAGTTTAGGAGCTTACCATACGTATCTCCTCTAGACAAATAAGTTTTGGCCTTACTGTAGTTATGTATCATATGAAATAAAAGTTTTGAATGGAGAAAAAGTCAATCATAATTGCCTTTACTTTGAAATATGAATAACAGAATCCATTCCAGGTTTGTATATAATATGTACTTTTGTTTTTCTTCTAGTACTACGGTTGTTGATTATTTATGCCAATAATTGATATGAAGAAATCCAGTAAAGTATAAGTGTTTTTAACTTTCAAGTTGTTTTGTATTAGCCTAGAAGCAATGTTCCTGTCAAATCTACACATTGTCATTATTGCTAAAAAATTAATTTTGTACAAGATGCTCGTACTTATTTGTGGAAATAACATTTCTACTGCCTAAGCCTTCTTTATTCCCCACATTCTTCAACTATTAATTTTATGTCAAACTTTTTATAATCATTCATTCATTTGTTCAGCAGATTATTCATTGGGTTCCACCAAAGAGCTAGGCCCTGTCAAAGTGACATTTGGACTACAATCTCCAATATGGCAAGTCAACCTTCAGGAAATCTGGAGGAAGAGAGTTCTGATAATGAGCACAAAGGCCCTGAAAAAGAAAAGAGAACCTCAGATGGCCCTAGATCCAAAAGGAAGTCAGCCTTGTGGTGTCATGCTGAAGAAGAACTGAATTGGACCTGATTACATGGGTCTCCAAAGCTGTAGGGGAACTTTGAATTTTTTTCTGAGTTGGAAAGAAAGACAACAAAATGTTTTGAGCAGGGCAGTGATCCCACTATGAGGATCATTTCAGATTCTGAGATGAGAAAGATTAACTCTAGAAGAGCAAGAGGTCAGAAAGAATTCAGGAAGCTATTGCAGTGGTCCACAGTGGTGATGGTGCCATGGGTTAGGTAGAGGGGGTGGAGTTGGTGAGAGGTGCAATGCTCTCTGCTCTTCATCCCCGTGTCTTTGCTCCCATATCCCTTTCCCCTCCCCTCCCCTTCCATCTCATCCCATATTTGCTCTCCACCCCCTGTTCTTTTGTTGTTTTTGCTAATTTAGTGTTACAGTTGGTGCATGGCTATCTCGGGTCTCATAATTTTCACCTCTTCCACATCTAATCCCTGTTTCCCACGTGACTCCCTCAATATGGCTTCTTTACTATTTTTCTCTTTCATTTCCTCTGTATCTAGGCCTCATAAAGTTCATTTTGCTTTCCTTCACTTACAGACCTAGACTTCTGTCTTTACTCTGCTAAGGAAGTGTAGGAAAGGCCAGCATTTCCCAATTCAGCTGGACTAGGTCACTATAGATATTATGACCTGGCTTCACCTGATTAGAGCCTATAGAGCAGGTTCTCATCCAGCACTGGCTGGCAGCGAAATGGACTGAAGATGGCTCGGTGAAAGAAAGCTGCCAAGAAGATGATATGCATATCCTGAAGGTGGGACCAGTTGATGAGCAAACTCCCATTTTATTTGACTATGTTTAGAGTCTTGTTTGGTATCAAGAATGAGTAAATGAATGAATGGAAATGAAAATTTGATGGAAGAGAAAAAGGATTTTGTAGTCTGCACAAAGTCAGCCATCTGTTGCTTTGTGCACAGCTGAGAAAACGTATAGCTTCTTAGTAACTTTCATATCTGGCCGATGCTTGTGAGCTACATGGAAAAGTGTGCCAAGTAGCCTACCTTCCTTTTGAGATAGAAGGGGCATCTTTTAATAAGCACGCTCCTCACTCTGGTGGAGCGACTCCAGCTCTCTGATCTTGTGCTGTTCTAGTGAGACATCCTTGATAAAGAACTGAATAGTATATTAGTTGAAACCTCTCTTGTCCCAGTCATTACTGCTCAGAGTTAGCAACTCAGGTGTCAACCAGATGGCCTAGAATAGTGAAGGGTTGACAGCACAGGAGTCCGGGACAGCTAGGAGAGCAGGACCACAGTGAGGACTGCAGCGGAGGCCCAGGAACTGCGCCTGTCTTAGGAATGCACACTTGTCAGAGTTCCTGTCACAAAGTCTGTCACACAAGTCATGTGTTTAACTGTATTATTACTAATACTTAAAATTTTCCCTAGGGTCAAACTGAAGGTCATAAGATACTTTCCCTTAGTCATAGGATTTGGCAGCAGGAAAGTGCTCTGCATGGTGAATACGTAGTGTGGCAGTGGTTAAAGAAACAGGGAAGAGGCCCTTGTACTGGAGGGACAGCCTCATGCCCCTGCATGTCTAAGATGGGACATTGGTTCTCATTTTGACACAGTGACCGCCTGATAAATTCATTCCCTGGGTGCAGTTTTGTAGGTGAAATGACAGCCGTACATCAATTAAATAATTAATTGCATTTTATTTGTAGGTTCTGGGGTTCAGGGGGAGAGCTAGCATGAAAGAATGCAGCATCATTCCCTTGGTGGAGAACAGAGGGTGTGGGAATTGGGGGTGGGGTGTGGAGAGCCTCTGATCTAACCTCTCTCTATGTAAAAGGGGTGTGGAATTTATACTGCTGCTTTTCAACTGTGATTGTATATAGATGGTTGCAGAGAAACAACTTAAAGGATGCTTCCTTTTATGAAAATGTGCATCCCTGACTTACCTGTTCACAGTTTATACACCCAACAGTTTATCCCCCACCCCATCCTATTATGAAAGAAAAAGTTGAGGTGTTCAGTGTAGAATTGAACTAGATTTGAGCTGCTGCTTTTCACAAACTTTAGACCCTGATAGGAAGCAGTAGCAGGCAAGTGGAATGACTGTCTACTTGATTTTAAAACTGTGGTTCTTAAATTAACTTGTTTTTTGTAGTGTGCATGTAGGGGAGAGGGAGAAACTACCCGCAGCATTGCTAACTCATTGCGGGTGACAGGTAAGTGCCTTGCTAGCTGGTTTAGCCAGTGACTGTTACAGCACGTTGGGATTGTTAGAGGCTTTTCTCAGAAGCGCTCGCGTTTAAGAAATGTACTCTAACACCATTTTTTGACTTGTTTTGCATCAGTAAACCACATGCTAACACAGCGTACACTGTGAGATCAGTCTCCAAACATCACAAAGTCTGCTCCAAAGTCTATTCCTGAAAATTTCTTGTCTCTGTCAAAGAGCAAATAACAACAAAAGACTTATTCCAAATACAAGCCAAACAGAACTTTGCAGAACTGTCACAGTGATTTGCTGTACAGAACAACTAGAGGAAATGTTGTGCATAAGCCCATAATATTCACAGCGTACTTCGCGGGAAACACACAGGAAGATGAGGTAGACATTTGCCTAAGGGATGGTATGAAATTGCCAGTAGAAACTCCTGTTCTTTAAATCCCAAATTACCTAGGGTCTGACTCTACCCAATACCCAGCGGCCCCACAGGTTACACATTATGTCATCCTTGGGTTTACAGGAAGCCAAAATGTAGTTTTTCCACCTAAATACTTCCAAGTTTTGACCTGATAGAATGAAAGTAATAGTAGATACATGTGGAAGACAGTTGCTGTTATTTCTGGTTGGTGTTTCTTTTTGCAATGCAAGCACTTGTCATTTGGCTCTAGAATGCATCTGTGAGTAGAACTCCATGTACTTATTTATTTAGAATTTTCTGTGGAGAGCATGATCGGTCACTTGTGGGGTTTTCCACTATGTATTCAATTCCTGGGTAATTGTTACAGTGCCATAAAACCATGGCACACCAACTTCATTGTAGTATTTTTGCATTTGGCTATCACGTTATGCATGGGCTATAGAATCACAATCTTCCTAGAGTTTCTGTCTAGCATTAACTTTATTTCAGCCATTGCAGATGGCAACAAAGCACAATGTTCTGACTATAAGCACTTGATCCCAAAGTCAGGTAAAGCCGTGATGGTGAGATATATTATCATGCTGCTTTGGGCCTCGTTCTTTTTCTGATACATTGCCCAGTGCACACTGGGCCTGCTCAACAGGGGACAGTAATTCATCTTGTGGTGAAGGTCTGATAAATTTCCCAGAAGGATGAATCCATGTGCACCCAGTGAGATCCATAGAACGTAAAATGTCAGAGACGTTTGTGTGACAATTTGAAAATATTATTCCTGATTCCCACTGCTCCAGTCTTTAGAGAAACAGGAAATCCACATCCTATTCTTTACAGAAAAAGGTGTAAATAAGTTTGAATAAAGAAACAGAAAAGTTAGCTACAAGAATTATAAATGAAAATACATTGTATGTAGAAACTTGATGTCATAAAACATGTAGAGGAAACGAACATTTTATTTTGTTACATTATATTGTTACACCTTTTTTGCAGATAAGTGACACTTTAGTATCTGGTGTTCTTGTACCAGCTACAAAAACTTATTTGTTGAGATTGAAAAACAATTTTTTAAAAACTGGTGCTGAAAAAGGAGTCAGTTGTGTTAATAACCCCACTATATAAACAATTAAAGCATCAACATGTACCAGTCTTCTTTATGAGGAACATGGATTATGCAGTAGATGGCTTAATTTCCCAAGGAGTTCCACAAGGAGTATATGAAACTCATAGTGGATGTTTTTATCATCTCAGGAAATAATTATTTCTTTTGTTGGAAAACTTTAAGATTAGATTTTAAATTATGAGGTGGAATTACTCTTTGCTTTTTATAAGGTATTCCTTCATGGAGAATGGTTAAGTTTATTAGAACAACACTAGAGGAAATCTTACTAATGTTTGCATATGAAGCCTGTATTATATGTGCATTGAGAAGGAAAGTCTGGCCTCCAGTGCTGTCAGACTGGCCTTTTACATGAATTTGATGTGCTGGATTTTTTATTATGCTACTAACTAGCCCTTCCCCCTGCGTGAAACCTGTACTACTTTATTCCAGCCCGTGTGGTCTGAATCCCATCCAACATTTTAGTAATATTTAGCAGTGCTAAGCTTAGTTTTGCTTGGTAAGTCAAACTTCCTGCAAATTGTTTGCAGTTGTACAAATGCATTATTTACACATACCTCATAAAAACAGTTTTTGTAAGTTGACATTCTTGTGTAAATACCTGGCCTGGAACTCTGGGTAAGTGTGATTATTCTGGAGAAATAAAAATAAAAAGAATTACAGTACAGGTCCATAAAAAGTGCCACTGTAATCTTTGGCAGTTATAAAAGAAATTTTCCAAAAATATGTTTCATTTTATTGCAATAATTTAAACTTTTTTTTTAAAAGAAGCCCCTAAAATTGTATGTAGATTAGGTTTATAAGTACCGCGCACTAACCGATTGCGCCACTGGAGCTTCTAGATTAGGTGTATTTAAATATTTCAGTAAAGGCTGGGAAGTGGATGAAATGAACGTGATTTCATCCCAAATTTGAAATGATCCCCTGTCCAGATTATGTTTATGGGTGGCACCTCTGACCCCCAAAGTTCATGGCTGAATGGGCTCATTGCTAGAAGTAATACTAACAGCACAATTCTAGTTTAGAAGAGATTAGAGAGTAATTTAGGCTCAGGAAAAGAGGCAGACAGGTAGCAAAAAGTCAAGCTGAAGTTGGAGTAAGGCTGTCATAGAACTGAAACATACTCTTCCAGATTAGCCTGTCTGTCTTCAAGTAGTGAATTGCATTGAGGGTAGTGGAGACTTAAGATCTGATTCAAGCCTGAAGCTCACCCTGTTATGAGCTTAGTGATGGGCAGTGGTCTTGGCCCTGACTGATCACAGCGTAAGCTGCAGGTTGAGCTGTCCCAGAAGTCATGAGAAGGACTGATAAAGAGGTTGCCGAATTCCCCTATGGCATGTGAACCTTGTCAGGTGCCTCTATGAGGCTGTGAGTGGGGAGCACGCACTGTCTTAACTATAGTTTTGCACATAATGCATGCCAGGCATGATAAAATATTGTATTTATTAGTGTATTTCATAAATAGTTATCAGGATTTTGTTGTAAGCAACTATACAGGAAATACAGTGGTCTCCACAGCCGTGATACCTGCATCATAGAATTAACAGTTTCATGTGTATTAAATATATTAACTTTTTAATTTTTATTGATTTAATTTGGTTTCTCTATTTTGTTCTGAAGTAATAGGAAACTTTGATTCACTGTAAGCTGTGATAAAGTTTTTCTGCTTGACGAAACTTTAATGAGATGCTTGAGCCCTGCTCTAGGACCACCTTTGCACTTCCTTGTAATATTGTTTTACCAGAGAGGTCAGTTTGCAAGCATCCCTGCCTTGACATCTGATCACAATTTCTCATGCCCGACCATCCTACAAATGCTATCATCCTGACCTATCTTCAGCAAGAATCGCGTTAGATCATTTTACCCAGAATCTCTGTAGCCTCAGTTTCTCTTCCATGCTTAAAACCCCACTGCCATGGTCTCTGTACCTACCAGAATGATTCTGGGCTGAGTCTTCCTTACTGTGCTTTAACAAGGTCATTCAGTACTTTTTCCTTTAACAGTAGTAATATTTATTCTTTTTCCCCATTTTGGTTGTTGCTCTGTGTATTATCCTCTACATGTCACTTCTGTTCCTGGCGAGAGGTGCCTCAGCTTGGGGCCCTCTGCATGTTTTGATCTAGCTGGATACCCGCCAACATATACACAATTACTAAAGTATTCATGGCTACCTCTGTTAACCATAGTCCAGGGGCCCACTCTGGTAGTTGAACTAGCGACCCGAGGATGGCAAACATTTACTCCAAGGCTGAGGTCGTGCAAGCACCAGGGAAATGCTTTCTGCTTTACCCGCCCTGTGTTCTTGAAACAAAAGCCAGCAGCGTCTGCACGTGGGGAATGTTTGTGAGCTGTGCCGTTCTTCCTTGGAGGTGGACACTGCTTTGTCCTGTGCGAAGCATTTGAGGGGAAGAAACACTTGACAATCAGATTGTCTGTTTTCTTAGCATGAATAGTGTGGATTTTTGTCAGTTTCGTTTTTTCGAATTGCTTATTGTCCTTTTTGTTTGTTTACTTATTTTTATATGTTTGATTCTAAAAGTACTCACAAATTAGCACAGTATTTACAATATTTGTATGAGGTACTCGAATATTTTGAATTTTGGAATATTTAATAATTCATATTCCACTTGTAATTTTATATAGGTAGGTATATGTGTAATATACCTAAAACCTGCTATTATTGATAACGAGAAGGACATTGTATTGAATGTTAGAATGACTAATAGTTTCACTTAATGAATTTCATTTAATTTTTTAAAAGGAAAATAAAATTTTACAATTATTAGACTACATATAAAATTTTCATATCAAGTATAACTTGTGTTTTGCCTTTAACTTCTTTTTCATTTATTTATTTATTTATTTTAAAAATAAAAGAACAAAAACACTAACAAACATACACACAGTAGCACAAGAATAGTACAAAAACCGAACTACAGATAAGGTGGCAGGGGATCAACAATGGTTGTATGACATGTTGGTAGCTTCAAAGTGTATACTCAGGACAATACAAATAGACATACAAGGTTGATCAAACAACTAATCACCGATTGTTTCCCACATCAATATGACATGAGACAACAGTGCAACCATGTCAGCCAACCCACACATACATACACACCTACTTAGCAATCCTCCTCTTCCTCCTCTCCTTCCCTTCATCCCGATTGCTCTCTACACTTGAGCAGTCTCCCTTTATCCCTCCTGATCAATATTCTCACCTCCAGGTTCCTACACTAATGATACTATACGCTGTTTACACATGCACATCTGGTTTACCTCACTTATGAGTGTGGTCTCTAATTGTGACCATTTGCCTATAAAAGCCCCTAGATTGTCTCTTTACAGCTGAATAATATTCCATTGTGTAAAAATGCCACAGCTTTTTAATCCAGTCCTCTGTGAATGGACATTTGGGTTGTTTCCATGATTGAGCTATTACAAATTGTGCTGCTATAAACGTGGGTGCACATATATCACAGTGATATGCTGTTTTCAGATCTTCTGGGAAAATCCCCAGAAGCGGGATAGCTGGGTTGAGTGGGACCTCTAGACCTAGTTTGCTGAGGAATCTCCAAACCGATCTCCACAGTGGTTTCACCAGTCTGCATTCCCACCAACAGTGCAGCAGAGTTCCTATTTCTCCACAGCCTCACCAGCATTTGTTATTGGACGATTTCTTGATGCTGGCCAATCTTACTGGGGTGAGGTGAAATCTCAATGTTGTTTTTATTTGCATTTCTCGAATGACTAAAGATGTAGAACATGTTCTCATATATTTATTTGCCATCTGTATTTCTTTATCTGAGAAGTGTGTATTCATCTCAGATGCCCATTTCTGGATTGGGTCTTTGAATTTGGACAGGTTCATGTGTTTTAATTCTTTGTATGTTCTAGATAGAAGGCCTTTGTCCGAGGGACAGCCAGTTAGGATTTTTTCCCAATCTGTAGGTTTTCTTTTTACTCTGCTGGTGATTTCTTTAGATGTGCAAAAACTTTTCAGTAAGATGAGGTCCTAGTTATTGATTCTTTGAAGTGTTACCCTTGCAGTTTGATTTTTGTTCATGAACTCTCTGCCTACTCCTATGTCTTCAAGATTTTTACCTACCTTCTCTTAATTTCTAACAGTTAATTTCAAATGTTTTATAAAAATGTTTTTGGAACTGTGCACATAAAATAGTTTAAATATATTCATATACATGTTTGATTTTTAAATTTTAAATGATTACAAATAGTACCATCTGTGTGAAAATCTTAATTATAGTAAGGTAATACATGATTTTGATGAAATGATGGCAAAAAAGTAATTTTTAAAAATAAATAATTTATGAATTATATGGGTTTTTAATGACCAATCCATCAATAAACTGCTTATATAAAGTATAGTACTTATTAAATTCAATTGTCTGTAATGTTTTGCTGAGTTTCAGTCATACATAACATTTATAGCTTTACATAATGTATCTTTCCATTATGAAATTACACTTGTCAAAGTGGGAGGATAGAATATATTTATTTAGAAGTTGGCTACTTTGGTTGTAGTTTTGAGTGCATGGAGTGTACTAAGTTGGCCTCCATTTGGATTTCTGTTCATGGGCTTACGCACATTTGGGTTCACCTGAATGACTGGTTAATAGGTAGTAGAGTTTTTTTTTTTTTCTTTTACCAGGAATTAAACTCAGGACCTTGTACTTGCCAGGCAGGCGCCTGTGCCACTGAGCTATATCCTTGGCCTGGTGGTAGAGTTAATAGTGTTTCCAACACCTATTTTCCACAAAGTATCACAAACTTAAAATTATTTTTAAAATTGCAAGAGCTAATTTTAATTTTTCTGTTGTGCCCAGTTCTGATGGCTACCCTGCAGGATGGCCATCACGCAGTCTCCTTCCTTGGCAGCGGCTCTGGAGGGGTGTCACAGGGTTACAGTTGGTGCAGGGGCTGTGTCCGTCTCTCTACCCTCCCTCTTCTGGTCTCTCCTGACTGGACTTGCCAGGCTTTATTAAGTTGATTTTGCTTTAAGATCTTTTCTTTTGATTTGCCCCTTTGTTTAGTGATGTCTTTGGGCAGTTGATCAAGTTTTAGGTCCGGCATTTTCCCCAAATGCTTCATTTGTTACCTCTTAGTACATGCTCTTCCCTGTGACACATCCTCCCCAGCCCTAGGAAATCTACCACACCTGGCTTCTTGCTTCCTTCTGTGCTCACCTTCAAGACACTTGTGTGAGAGTCCACCTTCAAAACAGAGGATGTCTCTGTTTTGCCCACAGCTCTTGCTTGTCTAAAAGGAGAGTCTGATTATTTGAGGTCATTTATTAAAGTATAAATTTAGGGGTTGGGGATGTAGCTCAGTGGCAGAAGTGCTTGCCTGGCAAGTATAAGGTCCTGAGTTCGATTTCTAGTAGCCCTCCAAAAGTATACATTTAGATTGTTAATGGATTATATTAAGAGTCTAAAATGTACTATCATTATAATATCAATATCATTACTGTCATAGTCATTCTGGATTTGTGACAACTAATAGAAGTCCTTTTGTTTCTGATTATAAATGTAATATTATTATAGCTTACTTAGGAAATTAGAATAATACTATTAGAATAACGGACTATCCGTAGTGCTTCATATAGTCTATGTCTAAATTGATTTTATATATATGCATAGAAAATCATACATATATAAATATATATACACAAGATAAATAATTGTACTACTAATTTCTAACATTTACTACTAATTTCTATTGGTTTATTGAAAGGAGAAATTAATGCTTAATTTTTTTGTTTGACCAATTTTACATGCTTATATCTGATAATCTGAACAACTACTTTAAAGGCAACAATATGCCATATGACATCCATTGTTGAATTCCTATCATCTTGTTTTTTTGAAGTTCTGTATAGTTTCTAATGTTTTTAAAAATTTTTAAACTCTCTTTAAAAAATCAGGCACAAAAAATAAATTGATTTTCACAGCAGCTTTATGAGATAAATGTTTTTTATACCCCTGTTTCACAGAGGAGGAACTGAGACACAGTTAGGTGACATGATGCCAAAGTGTGTGAGTTTGTAAATGTGCTGCTTTTCACAAATTAAAAGTATTGCCTGTAATTGTGGAGAACTACCTCGGCAACTCTCCTTGAAGGAGGAGCATTTTGTCTCCATTTTGGCTAAGCTTGACCCTATTTCCATGTACTGATGTGCACGGAGCTGGCTAGGATCTTTCCTTATCCCTTCATTCAGCTTTAAGCAGTGCATATTGGTCTAGCCGAAGTGTTGATGGTAGTCTTTGAAGATGGCAGGCGTGTTTCCCACAAGTGATGGGGGGCAGTGTTCCCACAAGTGAGCCAGGATGAGGCAGGATGTGTGAGCCAGTTCTTTAGTCTATTGGCTGGGATGAAGCCTTGAGATAGAGGCTATGGCTTCCTGGGGCCTGAAAGATTACACAGCAAAGCTGAAGCAAGGACCCTAAAACATTAGATACTATCTCAGTTGTGTTATGTGGATTACTCTTTCTGCATATCCTTGTCTCTGCATTTGCAGAGGTGATTTCAGGCCTCTTACCCAGCCCAGCTCATGGCACTCACCTGCTTCCCATGGTTCTCACAGTCACTCATCCTCAAGCCACTCGTGTCTTCATGAATGAATAAAACCTGGGTCCTGTCTTGGGTCAAGGACTTTGTTCCGGATAGCCATCATCATGGCGGGACTTAGGACACCTTGGCTCCC
This sequence comes from Dinomys branickii, assembly GCA_004027595.1. Classification (NCBI taxonomy): domain Eukaryota; kingdom Metazoa; phylum Chordata; class Mammalia; order Rodentia; family Dinomyidae; genus Dinomys; species Dinomys branickii. The sequence goes on along the minus strand of PVLD010004239.1, from coordinate 58,359 downwards.
CATAGCTTCAAATAGGCCTTAGTGTCTTTGTTCTCACCATGGGGAGCACTGGAAGTGGTAGATTGGAATAACTCACTAGAATTCTAATAACTTTTCATGGGATTACAAATACAAACTTCCCAGGCTGCGATGAGAAACAGGAAGGGCTCTCTATATAATTTATAAGTAGTTTATAATTTATAGGTAATTTTGGTGTACTTATATTGAACTGTTTTTATACAATTTTTCTCATACACACACACACACACACACACACACTATTCAGGCCACTGTGGACTTTGTAAAAACTATATCAATAATACTGGAATTGGAAATATATGGGGAAAAAGTGAAATAATATTGAATGGAGAAGTTGGAAAACTATGAAGTAGAGACAACAGTATTTTTAAAAATTGCAAGTGCCAGGAAAAATAGAAAATGATGCAAAAAAGTAAATAAAAAACATGCTAAAGTACTTCCTGAACTCTGCAGTAAATACCATCTACATAATCATACTAATATAAAATTAATTTTCAAATTTTAGAATTATTTTACGGGCAAAGCATAACAAACTTATAAAGGAAAGAATACATGTTTCTTGCCTTGCCAATACAAAAGGGTAGATCACAAATATTTTAGGAGAGAAAAGAGGTAAAGAGTAATTTAGGGGAGAGCATATACTGTAATGTCAGAATGCTTACACTAGTTTCCAGATCAGAGCACAGACTTGATCGGGAATGATTGTGCACAGCTCCTAAGGACCAGCAGCACCTCCTCTGCCATTTTCCCTCTACCAAGTGTGTGTTTCTCCCGTCTTACTCCAATGGTGAGCCCGAATCCTACACATTATAAAATGCACTAACCAGACCTCTGCTGACCTAGTAAACAGAATGAATTGAGTGTAAATAATATTTATGACCCTCATAGAATACTTGGTTGAACCTACCTTGAAAGTTTCTTTCGGCTTATGTAGAAATGTTTCACCAACAGTAGCGTGTGCATAGTTGTGTACATGTGTGTGTGCACGCAGACACGTGCACACTCACGGACACACACACACACACACACACACACACACACCACCCACCCACCCACACACACACACACACCAAGCCATGAGAGACAAAAGTAAAATTCACCAGGGAAAGAGGTGCATAAAGAAGGTGACTAAACTGAGTCTCCATACAACTGTTTGTCATAAAACTATCCATGAGTTAACATATAAGCATAAGCATTAAGTGAGTGACAGTTGTTTTATTATGTTTTCAATGTTTTTAGTTGTATCTTAAAATTTACCAGATGCTGTCCACATGATGCCAAACATATGGCTTTTGGCCCTGCTCTTTGTGATCTGCAGTAGATTGCTATAATGTACAGGGCAGGGGGAAAGTGATTTACAGATAGACCTGGCCTGAGCGTCTCAGAGCACAGCTGGATCTAATTTCACTGAACTGATGTTCTCTTCCCTCCAGCACCTTTTATTTTATCAAATGCCACATATTATTTTTTGAAGTGGTTCTTGTTGTCGTAGTGAATACCACACACGGATAACATACACGACATTTGGTTGTCTGCTTTTTGGCTAAGGTCAGGACCTACTGTTCGTGTTTGGGTGGAGGATGTACTTCATGGGACTCCTGGCGAAGACTAATGAGTTTCAGCTGTGTGAAAGATAACATATAAGACACTGCTCATTTGGTTGACCTACTTGGAATCCGTTAGAACCATTTGGAGTTCTAGGTACAAAAGAGGTCTCGCAAGTGTGTCTTTTCCTGAACTGGTTGCTAAGCTAACATGCTACCTGGAAAGATGAAAAGGGTAAGGTAAAGAGTGAACACACCACTACTGAGCCTATTTGCTTTTCTGCCCCTGCTACTAGAGTTTAAGCTTCGTGAAGGTAGAGTTCATGTCTTGTTCAACATCAAATAGTCTGCACATAGCTCCTGGGCTGATACGTAATGGGGATTAAATATCTGTTGAATGAATAAATGGAAAGACTAATTATCAAAGAATCTGCAAAGATTTGATAATTATGCATGGTTGATGAGTTATAAAATATTACAGATTTCATTCTGCTTTCTAATTTTTCTAAAAGTCCCATTTTAAAGATTCATCTTTGTTGCTCATTGAAACCATCTGTTCTAACTACAGCATGATATAAGGGATGATTAAACTATATGGCAAATGTTGAAATCTAAAAAAATGATCACAGGAAGAAATACATTACCATTAGTCCACCTCACTCAAACACACTTAGCCCGTGTTGCCGTGTCCTGAAGTTGCTCTGGTGTCTTCAGGAAGTGTGATGAAAAATACAGTTAGTGCTGCCACCACACGCTACTCAATGGAAGTCAGGCACAAAAAAAGTGCCAGTGTGTCCTTGTCACCTTAATCACCAGACCTGATCCTGTGCAAATTTTGGCTCTTCCTCAAAGTCAAAAGGGCCATAAGATAAACACTGAATTATCCATGATGTTGAAGCAGCCACTACAGCGGGTCTCAAGACCCTCATGAAAGAGGACTTCCAAGACTGCTTTGGAGAGTGGCAAGAGGTGAGGAGGAGTATTTTAAGGGAGATGAACGACAGTTTGTCTTTTAGTGTAATACATTTTCAAATTTTAAATATTAGTCATATTTTTCCATACACCTTATATCCTTGTGTGTGTTTACTGTATATTCCACATCACTCCCTAACTGTGGGGCCATATGGGAGAACGTTGCTAGCCCCAGTAGCAGGTGTAACTGGTCATGTTTAAATTTTACTGCAGCCAAACTTTTTCTGAGACAGGATCTCACTATGTAGCCCGTGCTGGCCCTGAACTCACTGTGTAGCCCAGGCTGGCCTCAAACTCATAGCAATCCTCCTGCCTCAGTCTCCTGAGTGCTGGGCTTTCAAGTGTGTGCTACCATGCCCTGCCAAATTTACATTTAAGTGAGAGATTTTTTTTTTTTTCGGTACTGGGGATCGAACCCAGGACCCTGCGCTTGCTAGGCAAGTGCTTATTCCACTGAGCTATATCCTCAGCCCCACTAAGTGAGAGATTGTCCAGTGAGTTTTCTACCTCCTTAGGCTTCATTTAGGAAACGAGGAACAGGTTTCTCCAGGTGTTTTTAGGGATTCTTGTTTATAAATACCTCCACTAATTATGTCCCTAGAGAAAATCATTTTCTTTTCTCTTTTTCAAACTTAGTTTCATCCAGCCCAGAAAAGCTAGTTTATAATTGTTGGGGCAGTCAAGCCATACATATAAAACCTTTTGCATCCAAGACCATTATCTAATCTAACTATTAATTTTAAGAACCAACTTTGGAACTCAAAGCCATTATATTTTTCTCTCCTTCCCCCCCTTTCTACCTCCCTCCTTTTCTTTTACTTCCCCCTCCCTTTCTCTCTCTCTCTCTCTCTCTTTCTTTCTTTCTTTCTTTCTTTCTTTCTTTCTTTCTTTCTTTCTTTCTTTCTTTCTTTCTTTCTTTCTTTCTTTCTTTCTTTCTCTTCCTTCCTCTCTTCCCTCCTTCCTTCCTTCCTACCTTCCTTCCTTCCTTCTTCCTTTTTTCCTTCCTCTTGCTTTTCTTTGTTTCTTCTTTCCTTCCTTCCTTCATTTATTGATATATTTCTTTACATGGGAGAGAAAATTCATGAGGCAGAGAACCAGGAGTTATACAAAATGCAGTTAAGATCTCAGAATTATATTTTTGCTGTATATACATTATCTAATTTAATCTATATAAATACCTATTTATAAATTTGACAGGTGAAACTCAGAACATTTAAATAATACTCCTAACATCTCAGGCTAATAAAATATTTTAGATTAATGCTGGGCTTCAAATGCCCAAATTCATCTTGCTGTGCTATGGTTCCAGCTTGCAAATAACATGCCGCTGGCACAAATTCAGTCTATATGTGTGCATTAGCCCTGGGCACATGGTGACCTTTTGAGCCACACTTTTCCAGAGTTGATTGCTTTTATAGGATTCATAGGGAAGGACAAGTAATTTTTACATGAGCCAGAAAGTTGGGTTCCAAGTTTGATCCATCACTCTTCTTTGCAATCTATGTTTAATCCCCCACCAAACCCTACCATTATGTCATCTTTTCTCCTCCATTACAACTTGCCTAACACCCTGTCACTATTCTGACTCTTGTGACTCATCTTATGGCTTCCTGACTGGTCCCCCATGTGTTCTGTTCATCTTGAGATCCATTGTCCACAGGCACTTGTGTTCTCTTACACCCACGCATATACTCAAGTTTGAAAACCCTCCAGGGTTGCCTGTTGCTTTCATCCAGCTCCTGCCTCCATCCCCACGCTCTGTGCACTGGTTTCCTTTTTACTGTGCACTTCATAACTTTGTCCTTGTTTCAGTTCCTTAGATTTGCCATGATCCTTCTCAGCCTTTAACATGCTACTTCCTGGACCTTGTCTGCTGACGCCCTCTTTTATCTCAGTAATTTCTGCACCTGTTGCGGAGCTGATTTCAGATGTCACTTTCTCCAGACTGTTTTTTATGACTCATCAAAGTAGGCCTGGTACCTAGGAGGTCTGCTTGCTCTCGTATACCTTATGTGAGTGTATATTTCAGTGTTCTCTGCCAGTCACATTTACTTCTTTTGGAAAGGCACAACTGTTAATAAATAGTACTTTTTATGCTCAAATTTTTAATGTTTTGATGGAAAATTAGTTTTTCTCCCTACTTGTATGGCTCCTTTATTGTACATAAGCAGTTGCAATTAAATAATTGTGTAATAAATTTATAAATATCTTAGTTAAATGTAAGCTTCTTAAGCAACTATGTCTGTGTTATACAGGGAGTATCTGGGTCTCTAGTATAGTGCTGAGTGCTAACTGGGTGTCAGCTATTTATTGAAGAGCTGTTAATGGATAAAGTACTCTGGGTTCAAAATTATATTACAAATTTGCAATGATGAAATCAGCATGATACTGGCACAAGAACAGACATGAGGATCAAGGTAACAGTAGAGGTTGCACAAACAACCCCAAGCACATTCAACTATTTTATCTTTGGCAGAAGAGCCAAAGTATGCACTGGAGAAAGATAGCTTCTTTAATAAATGGTGCTGGGAAAACTGGCTATGCACATGCAGAAGATTGAATCGAGACACATTTACTAAACTAAAATCAAAATGTGCTCAAAATGGGTCAAAGAAATAAATGTTAGAACAGAAACACTTCATTTACTGGAATATAAAACAGGTAAAACCTTTGAAATCACAGGCAAAAGCCAGGACTTTCTGAATAGAACCCTAGTTGCACAGGAAATACCTAGGAGGTATTTGCACAGGAAAAAGGACCAAGGATAAACAAATGGAATCATATCAAATTAAAATGCTTCTGCACAGCAAAAGAAGTAAACAGAGTAAAGAGACAACTTACAGAATTGGAAAATAATTTTGCCAGCAAATCCTCAGATGATTAATATCTAGAATATTATAAAACAACTCAAATTAGACTGCCTAAAATAAAAGATCCAATAAAAAGTGAGCACCTGAAATGAATAGACACTTTACAGAAGAAGTAAAAATAGGGCTGGAGATACAGCTCAGTGGCACAGTGCCTGCCTGGAAAGTGAAATGTCCTGAGTTTGATTCCTGGTACAAAAAGTACAGACAGCCAATAAATAAATACAAGAAGAGAAGTTCAACATCACTGGCCATTGGAAAAACACTAATTAAAACAATACTGAAATTCCATCTTACCCCAGAAAGAATGGCCATCATCAAGTAATCAAATACTGATAAACTCCATGCGTAACATTTTCAGCAACTGTCAGTGTCAGAGCAGCTGTATCATTCTACCTGCTCATCAGCTGGCATGAGAGCTCCGTTTCATTCATATCTTTTCTTACACGTGCTATTACCTTCCTTTTTGATTATAGACATCCTCTAATGGTGTAGTATTTCCTGGTAGTATTGACTTATGTTTCCCTGATGGGTAATGATTTTGAACATTTTCTCACATGGGTATTTGCCATTTTTGTATCTTCTTTAGAGAAATATCTATTTAGGTTTTTTGATCATCTTAAACTGAGCTGTCTTTATATTATTTATATTATTGGGTTGTATGATTGCCATCACAATGATATTAACACTTCCAAATCATGAACAAGTAATATTTTTATTTCTATTTTTCAAAAGTGTTTATAGTCTTTAGAATATGGTTTTTTTTCATTTTCTTTGCTAAATTTATCCTTTAGTTCTTTATTCTTTTGGATGTTCTGTGAATGTTTTCCTCTAAAAAGGCTATCTTCTGTTAACGGTGAATGTTAATATATTAGGAAATATTACCTCTGCAGATGTAGTTAATATGAAGTCATTAGGGTGTCCTGACTTCCATATAGCTGCTATCTTTATAAGGAGGGAAAATTTCCAGAAATTGAAACAGTTGAACCTTCAGTCCAAAGAAGGCCAAGAATTCATGGGTAATAAGAGGCAAAGAAAGACTCTCCCCTTTGGCTTGGTAGGAGTGTGTCAATACCTGTCAGAACATTAATTTTGAACTAGACTGTGTTTTGTGAGAAAAACTTATTGTATTATGCTTAGAAAACTTAACCTTGTGACAATGACCAATGTAAGCATATCATAATAATATATTTTGAACATTTCTTGGGGTGTCTGCCCCATAAGGCTATAGAGATTATTGTGGTTCCATATTAATGAACAAGTACTGGAGAAATGTTTCCAGGCAGCTGCTTCCTTATTCATCAGTTGGAGTCCTGTCCATAGTTCTACCAAGCCTAAAGGGTTCCCATTTAATTACCTTAACAAATTTCTGATGACCTATGAAAACCAGATTGTAATACTTAACACATAATTTTGATCAATCAGAGATTTTCAAGTCATAGTATATAAACAATATGCATTACATTTATAAAACTAATTTCAACCTCATTTTGACCAGCTGGCAACTTGGGTGGAAGCATATCTTTAATTTAGATGACATTTACCTATAATCTGACTTAATTTACAGACAAATATGTCAAAAATCCAGAAATGAAAACAACAGAAAAAAATTTTTGAGTTAAAAGAAAACAGCTGTTTGCAGATTGGGCAGACAAACAAATACACATATGACAATTTGTAAAATCAGACTGCACTCAAGTATATTTGGCCAATTTGAATTATAGTAACTCTTTTATAATTTTAAGTTTGTAACTATAAATAGACTATTCAGAACATTTCTGTAGGTCACCTAACAGAGATGTAATAAGAATGTAATAAGAATCAGAAGGAATAAAATTTTTTACACCTGTGAAAGCAGGGACAGCTATTAAGATGGACTCTAGGCTGACAGTTATCTGACTGGAATTTCCAGCTACAGGCTACTCACTACTACTTGGAGAGCCACATATAACTGTTCCCTCTAATGAGACAGAATGTTAAAGGTAATTATAACTGTCTAGAGGGTAAGCAGGCCAGATTTGGGTGTAGAAAGATATTATCTCCGAGAATAGTGCCTGGCCCACATGGCCAGATACTAGGCCTCAAAAAAACCCTAATCACAATTTAATTATGAAATGATTTTTCCCCAACTATTACATAGACTGTGGACCCCAGGGTTAACATAATAAGCTTTTAGGGCTATGGGCCAATCAGATCTGAGATGAAGTGACATAATAATAATAGGACTGTATGGAAACATCTGCTGCATACAGAGGAGGGTAAATAAAATGAAAAGAGTAATTAATAATTGTCTTATCTTTCATGTCTACAGGAATGGCTGGGCCTAGTGTCAAATTCATTGGTAATTGGGATGTGTGAGTTTTATGATAAATTTCAGATGGGAGATCCATCCAAGTAACTGCTCTAAGTAAGGCAGGATTGGGGGTGTAAGCCCAATATTCTATCCCTGACACTGGGGTATACATAATACACATGCTATGATAGTGATCATGGCAACAGAGCATCAGGAGTCTGTGCCAGACCCTGATGGTCCATCCGTGCCTTGGCATGATGGATTGTCTTCTCCAGATTCTTGTTGATGATTGGTTTGGCCTCCATCATTGTTGGGGTTGGAGTTGCCACTGGTTGATTGTTGAGATTTATCTGTGCAAAAGTCACTGTCTGCAATATAACCTACAGTGTGGTCAACTGAAGCTAGCATGGGGACTTCTTTATTCCGAGGTCACATATTCTTGGATGGTAGCCACACTGGTGATCCATCTCTTGTTAAAATACAAGCATACCTCCATCCCCAGGTTATTAACGGTTGTGGACCTTCCCATTTACCTTCTGTGTATCTTTCCATAAGACCTGATTACGTGGTAGTTTAGAGTCAGGCCAGACTGCCAAAGAAATTCAGCCACAGTGTACTTGCTTTTTGTTTGTGGATTTAAAAAATTTAAGGTGCAGATGGCATGGTCCGTTTGAGCCTGTGGAGGAAGCTGTATTCCTCCGTTTTGTTTATTTAATCAATTTTGGGGTGTTAAATGGACCCTTTCCACTATAGCTTGGCCTTGTGGATTATACGGAATATAATATAGTTCCATTGGTAATTGGGATGTTCCAGTTTCATGATAAATTTCAGGTGGAAATTTCATCCAAGTAACTGCTCTAAGTAAGGAGGGGTTGGGGATGTAATCCCAGTATTCTATCTCTGATATAACTCCATATATTATATGGAGTATAATATAATCCACATCTTACATCTGTAAGATGTTTAATGTGCCAGAGCTGAAAGGAAGATAATGCTTTGCTAGTATAAGAAGGACTGTTATCTGTTCTTACGGTTTTTGGTATTCCCTTAGTGGCAAAAGCAGACAATGTTATTGAACATGTCCTATTTTTTCTCCAGAATGACAAGTAGAATGCATTCAATGGGCATAGTTATCAGTAGAAATGGGAGCATATTGCAAGCTCCCTAAAGAGGGCATATGAGTAACAGCCATTTGCCAAATTTCATTTTGTCTTGAGCTTTCTGGGATTGCTACCTTGGGGGATATTGGGTGAGGAAGTTTTTGACAGGCAGAGCAAGAGAGAATGATATTTGTAGCCTATGAATGTGACATTTGAAATGCTTTCATTAAAGCTTTACTATTTTGGTGGTGATACCCATGTGATTGTCTAGCCAGATCAAAAGAGGAAACAAAAGCAATTAATAAATTAACCTGTTGATTACCATAAGTTAAAGGTCCAGGTAAATTAGAATGAGATCTGATGTCCTATGAGGAAGGGGGCAGTACAGCTGTGAATGATACACTGTAATTTTAAAAATAGGTCAATGAAGGGTGGGTCTAAAGAGGTCCACCAGGTAGTACTTTCAAGCCTTTGGATGAGAAACATGGCATAACCAGAATCACTGATAATATTCACAGGAGTTTGCTGTGTCATTTCTAAAATAAACAAAATAGCAGTTATTTCTGATCACTGCTGAAAGACTAGGGGTTAAAATGACATGCTGAAAATCTGTACAACATGTGGCCACTTTTCCTTTAGAGGAGCTGTGTGTGGAAAAAACCAGATGTATTAGAAATAGGCTTACCTAGGTAAACCACAAGAGTGTTTTAAGAAAGCATTGGAGAAGGGGATCTTTAAGAAAATGATTGTCAACCTGTCCAAAGAAGTCTACAAAAGCCACCTGCCAATATATACCTTGTTGAAATAATATAGCATTTTGATTCAAGTCTATGGGTAAAATTATAGAGTGGTGAAAAGCTGAGTAGAGCGAGTTCTTCCTTTTATTGTAATTTTAGTCGTTTGTTTAGTATATAATTGTAAAGTTTAATAATTTACTAGGAAGATAAAGCCATTCTAAGTGGAATATTTATTATCACAGGATTGACCTAATAATCCTGTAGGAGAATGTGGAGTGTCAAGTACATACAGGATAAGAGGGTATTGGATTTAACATTGATGTTGGTGCAGCATAGACTTTCCTAGCTCCTGAGAGGCCTCCAGCTCAAGGTGCATGCAGAGTCAATCTGAGAGTCACCCTGCAGGGTTTCATAAAGTTGTTTCAATTGATAAGTGGCTATGCCTAGTTTAGGGTGAATCCAATTAATATCTTCTAACAACTTTTGGAAATCATTCAAAGCCTACAGCACATCTTGTTTCATTTTCATTTTTTGAGGTCTTACCATCCTTTCTGTCAGTAAAGTTCCTAAATAATAATGAGGGCTGGAAATCTGTACTTTATCAGGAGCTATACAAATGACAAAAGTCTTTAAATCCCTTTTCACCCAGGCAAGTAAGTCATATGACCGAGATTTGAAATAGTTGCTAATGGATGTAATGTAATGGATGATATGTGCTTGAGGGAATTATCCTCTGGAATTTTGGAGGGCTTATCCTATGAACTGTTGACACAAACTGGACTATTTTTCATCCTTTGTGGAGGAGACATCCATTGATATCCTTTAGTAGGTTCCTTAAAGCTTATCCTAGGTACAGGAAAAGCAAGCTTCTGATGATCAGAAGGTTGGAAGGGAATTGTAAAGAAGCTGGTCTTGAATCTAGGATAATCAAGGGTCTGTTCCTGGGTACAGCAGTGAGGGATGGAAGCCTTATCTGCAAAGCTCCCATTGGCTACCAGCAAGCATTAATTGCTCTTAAATCCTATAACAATCTCCATTTATCAGATTTTCCTAGGAATAACAAACATGGGGTGTTCCAGCAACTAACTGATGGCTCCAAGTGATCCAGTTGAATTTATTCCTGTATTAACTCATATAGATGTACAAGCTTCTCCTTTTTGAGGGGCCCCTGACCCACCCAAATAAGAGTTTCACTGTTCCATTGTAAGAGTAAGCTGTTTTGGGAGGAGAAGCATCAGTAGTCCCCACTAAAAAAGGGTTTTGATATCCAATTCCAGTGTTGTCTAACTTAATCTTAACATCTAAGGGCTGAAGCTTTCCGTGATTATTTTGAGGTTATTATTCATGACCTTTTGAGCAATTGAGGGGGATTCAGTAGTCAGTTTGCATTTCCCATTCTTTTAATAAATATCTTCCCCACAAGTCTACTGGAACAGAGGCTACAAAGGGAAGAAACAAACCAGTTTGACCATCAGGCCCATGATACGTGAAGGGAGACTCACTTCATAACACTTGATGGGGTGATCCAAGTCCCACCAATGCTACAGAAACTGGCTTAGCAGGCTAGGAAGCAAGCCACTGATGAGACAAGATTGTAGAAGCATCAACGCCTGTATGTAATAGCCTTGGAAGGTTTTTCCATTAATTTTAATGGAACACATGAGTCTTTCCTCCACAAGATTTTGTGTAAAATAAATTTCTATTTTCAAAATTTCTCTTATTCTTCATTCTAACTGAGGGCCCTGTCTAAAATAAGTGTCACCAGATGGGGGTACTGGTAATAATATCAGTGTATTTTCCAGGCTCAATTACCCAAACACCCTCATTTGTTTATATCTTCATTGTGTCATCAACATTTTATTGTTTTTGCTGTACGGATATTTAATCTCTTTAGATGTGTTCTTAAGTATTTTTGTAGCTATTATGAGTGGGTTTGTTCTCTTAATTTCTTTTTGAATATTTAAGTTTCTGTATATAGAAATGCAACTGATTTTGTTCATTCATTTTATTATTAGTTTTTTGCTCTGGGAATTGAACTCAGGATCATGCACTTGCCAGGCAGGTGCTGTGCTGTTGAACTACATCCCTGGCCCTATACATTATTTTTGTATTTTGCAACTTTACTGAGTTTCTTAGCTCTAATAAGTTATTTAAACAATATGAAGAGTTGTATAAACATATAAGAGCATCTGCAAAGAGAAAATTTTACTTTGTCCTTTCTGATTAGAAGCATTTTATTTCTTCTTTTTGCCTAGTTGTTTTGCATAGGACTTTCAGTGGAATCTTGGATACAAATGATAAGAGTGACCATCCTTGTCTTGTCCAGATCCTAAAAGAAAAACTTACAACTTTTCACCACTGAGTATAGCATTAGATTGGGGTTTGTTCTATATATTCTTCATTATGTTAAGGCACATTTCTTTATAGATAGATAGATAAATAGAAGAAAAGAGAGTTTTTATCATGAGAGAATATCACATGAGGATCATGAAAGCGTTAATTCTGTAGTGTATCACATTATTGATTTGTGTAGGTTGAACTATCCTTGGATCCTAAGGATAGACATCACTTGATCATGGTGTGGATCTTTTTAATGTGGTATTGGATTTGTTTTGCTTGTACTTTGCTAAGGATTTTTTTTATCCTGGAATATTGGCATGTAATTTTCTTTTCTTGACCTTTTTCTTCTTGACCTAATGATTACTATCAAGGTAATGATAGACTCCAGAAACAAGTTTGGACATTTCTTCTCTCTTTCATTTTTTGGTGGAAAATTTAGGGAAGGAATAACACTAATTCCTTTTTAAATGGTATGGAACTCATCAGGCCCTGGGATTTTCTTTGTTGAATGTTTGTGATTAACAGCTCAATTTCCATAGTGGTTATAGCTTTATTCTGATTTTCTATTCTTTCATAGTTTGGTTTTGGTACATTGTATATTATTAGGAATTTATCCATTTCTTTTAGGTCATGGAAATTGTTGGGGAATTTCTTTTTACAGTACTGTATTGTGATCCTTGTTATTCCTGTGTTTTTTCCAATGTCTCTATTTTCCTTTCCTATTTAATTAATTTAAATCTAGTTTCTTTATTCTTATTTTATCTAAAAACATTTTTGATTCTTTCAAAAAAAGATCTATTGACATTTTCATTTTTCTAGTTTCTTTCATTTGTTTCTGTTCTGGTCATTATTATAGCCTTCAGTTTGCTAATTTTATGCTTAGTTTGCTTTCCTTTTGTACTTACTTGTGTAAATTTCAATTACTCATTTGAGATCTTTCCCTTTTCTTCATATAGGCATTTAGTGTTATAAATTTCTCTCTTAGAATTGCTTTTGCTGTATCCTATAAATTTGTATGTTTAGTTCCAATTTTTATTTGCCTCATATTTTATTTTCCTATTATTTCATCTTTGAAATTGTTGAAGATTGTGTTCACTTGATGATGTTTCGTATGTATTATAGACTTTCTTTTTTTTTAAATTAGATTTTTCTTTTTCTTCCCCTGATGGGTAATTCCAAATGACGTGTCCTCAGACTGTCCAATTCTAGTTCTGCTTGCTTGTATCTGTTACAGCTGTTTTTCAGTGTATTCATTGTTATTCAACTCCACAATTTCTGTTTGATTCTTTTTTAATGGTTTTGATATCTTATTTGCAATGTTAAAGAAATACTTTGTTTTCTTGATATCATTTAACTGCCTGTGTTCTCCTGAATGTCCCTAAGTTTCTAAGGTTGTTTTATTTTTCCAGTTTAGATAAAGTTTAAAATGAAAAGTGCCAAAAGCAAAGAATAAGAGAATATAGGTGATTCTTTATGTGAAACAGAATAGCAAAAAGCCTATAGATTACACAACTTACAAATTAGTACGAATAGTTTAGAAACCGAACAAGAAAATAAGACCAATGGTGTCATGGTCCCTCCAAAAACTATGCGCTCTGAGCCTGTGGCTCCTGTGAGGTGGTTCAGTAATGGAGATACAACAGCTGACTTGCTGCCCCGTTAGAGTCAGGTTCCTGGGACATGACCTGTAAAAGTGTATCTCCCGGAGCTGGGGATATAGCTCAGTGGAATAAGCGCTTGCCTAGCAAGCGCAGGGTCCTGAGTTTGATCCCCAGTACCGCAAAAAAAAAAAAAGTGTATCTCCCTCTCCAGGTCCTTCCTTTTTGTCCTACTTTTCAGCAACCTGGTGTGAGCAGATTTCCTCTGCCTGGCCCTTTCTGACTCAGAGCCAGCCAGACATACAAGGACTCGGAAACACACAGTCAGAAATAACACACAGTATGCAAAGACAGTTATATGACATTCACTGAGTCTTCTCCAGGTGAAAAGTAATTTCTTTAGTCTCTCCCGCAGGTCAGTGGTGGCAAACCAATGGCATGCACTTTGTTTGCTAATGGCAGCCAAATTTGTATGGCACTCTTCTTCAGTTTGATAACTGGATACAATTACTACTTTATAGGATAGCAGAACATATTATAGGAGAAACTGGAATATTTTCTTTTAGGGATCAAAGAAAATTTGTGAGGGCCTTATATACTTTTTGAAGTGCCCCTGACTTTTTATTGGAATTTTCTTAAAAGATGTTGTACTTTAAAAAGTGAGGAAAGAAGAAGAAAAAAAAGTGGAAACAAGGCTTCTGTAAATGAGAAGGCAAGAGAGGTTGAAGGGAGAGGAGGGGAATGGGAAATAAAAGAATTAAGTTATATCACATACAGGTACAAATTCTCTATCATGAATGTGACCATTGTGTATATGTAACATGTATCAATAAAATCTGATTGAAGAAAAAAAGATATTGAATTAAAATTTTCACTTCCGTTATTTATAACTCATGAGATTGTGTAACTGCAAATAAAAGGCACCTTCCTTTGTTTTTCAGAAATAACATTAATATCATTGCCATGGAGAGCTGTAATAAGAAGCATTCAGATAATTCGGCTAAAGACAAAAAGAGCCTTTCATCCACTAATTACATGCTTCAGCTGCAAAGGTTCAGTGTGAAAATTTGATTTAATTAGTTGCATTCTGAGGATCATACAAATACAGACAAAGATTGTGGCGTACTTAATAAAAATCATCTTATCCCATCGCTCAGGAGGCTGAGGCAGGAGGATTGCTATGAGTTCAAAGCCAGCCTGGGCTACAAAATGAGTTCAAGGCCAATCTGAACTACATAGAAAAACCTTATTTCAAAAAGACTTTTAAAAAAGGGAGTTGTGGACACTGACATGTAACAGCCAACAATTACTCAGTGACAGTGTGTCCTTGCATGGTTTAAATTTGGATGACTATGCAGTGAAAATAACCAGGTATCCAACTGGTCTTCAGATAACACAGATTATTTTTCTTCTCTGTGTAAAAAAATAGTAGGAAGCTACACTTTAGTCTGCAGTTTTCTGATGCTTAACTCCAAAAATTTTACTCTGCTCCAAGTCTGATGGCTAATCATTAAGTTCTTGGCTTACTTTGTGATTCTAAAGCTAAAATTAGCTAGATCTACAAAACCTAAAACTTTTTGAGGCTTTTTCCCCTGGCTAGTATAACTAAACATACTAGAATCAGGAGGAATTGCTGCCTTCAAAATATTTTTGAGATCCCAACAAGTACATACTGAAAAGTCTATTTTTACGCACTTCTTAGTGAAGATACTTTTCTAAGTAAACAGATTACAGATAACAAATAAAATGCTGTGAATATAGAGTTTTGGGGGGAGCAGAGTTGCTCTATTTTAAGTTAGCAATAATTAAGTAGTAGAATTTTTTGTCAGTTTTAAGTTTATCACATTCAAATTTATATTTTGTTTTTTATTAGTACATGTTTGCAGTATGTAATGTTGCATTCTCTGGGGAAGGCGTGTATGTATGTAATGTCTTAATTCCTTTTTTCATCTCATTTCCAAGAATTTGGAATCATTTAAAAATACCACTGTTTGAACTGGGTATGGTGGCACACAGCGGCAAGTCCAGAAACCTGGAAAGATGAGGCAGGAGGATCTCAAGTCTAAGATCAGCCTGAGCACTTTTGGAGACAATAAAATAAAACATTAAAGGCAGGGATGTCGGTCAGTGTAAAGGCCCTGATTTAATCCCTTGTACTGAAAAAGAAAAATAAAAAAAGGAAAAGAAAACACGATTTGAAGGCTCACTGAGTATACAGTGTGTGAGTTAGGAAACCGTGCTCACACGCAGCATTTCCAGAGCTGCCTCCCCACCCCAGCCTTTGTCACCCGTGTAGAGAGCCGGCGTCTATTTAGTGTTATCCTTGTCCTCGGGAGGGAATATTTTGAATTTTTCCATCATTTATTTCTCATTTTAACAGTTTTAAAGTCAATATATATGCTTCATATGTAAGATAACTTTCTCAAATGTATTTTACTGTTGCCACCCACCCCCCACACAGATGAAACATACAATATGTGAAGACAATTACATGACATTTGCTGAGTCTTTCCCAGGTGAAAAGGTAATTTCTTTAGTTGTTCACCCAGGTCAGCAGTGGCAAACCAATGGCACACATTTTGTTTTTCTTTTAAGACAAAAGATATTAATGTCTGAGTTGTGTTTTCCACACTAACACCTGAGCACTCAGGTCTAATGGCAGCATTGGCACTTTGTGATGGATAAGTGGGTTTTGGTTCAGGCACTTGGTTTCCAACAGGTTTCCTGCCGGGCTGTAGGTGAATTTTACCATGTGTGTTTTAAACTCTTCAACCTGCTCCTGCCCTTCTGTGCCGTACTGTGCTAATTCCATTTTAGTTTCTCTCCTTGTTCTCAGGTAAACAATGCAGTGACCCTTTAGGTAACCTGAGGCTAGGGCCGGGTAGTAGAAATATATTTGGGTTTGGGAATCTCATCTCTGTTATTTCATCTCAGTAAAGTCTAAGCTTTTTGATGAGAATGTGATATGCTCAAATGATTCCAGCCTAGATTCTAATACAGGTTGTAGAAGGTTCACTCACCTTAGTGAGCAGTCATTTCACATTTTGCACAGGATAAAGAATAATAGTTAAGAAGAAATACAAAATTTCTGGGTCCAACTCAATTATCCAATGGCACCTTAAATTTGCTTTAAATAAAAAGCAATTCATTTATAAAGGAAAAGGTATAAAACCTCTACGAATTAGTGTGAACACTTCCTTATTAGAAACTATTATAGTTTAGAATTGTAGACCCCAAGAGACATAAGAAATAATACTCATTCATGAAAGCGATCCGCCCCAAGCCAAAGTCACTAATGGGCCGGTAAGACACAGCAAGGATACATGGGGCCTAAAAAGCGGGGGCGTAATGAAGAATTATCATGATAGGTGAAAAAAGAAAAATAATTGAAAAATCCTTACCGATAAATTTAACAAAATATGTACAAACTCATACTCTGACGACTACAAATTATTTTTTTTAAAAGAAATGAAGCAAGGCCTAAAGAAATTGATTGATAGCTCCTGTTCATGGAACAGAATGCTTGCTCTTAATAAGGGTGTAGTACTTCCCAATTTGATCCACAGACTCATAGTAATCCCTGCCAGAATCTCACCTTACTTATTTGGAAATTTAGCAGGCTGATACTGAAATTCTTATGGAAAGGCAAAAGACCTAGAATGAAAAATTGTTGAAAAAGAATAATGAAGATATTAAGGTAAAAGTATTAAAGTAAAAGAATAAAGTTACATCCATTTCTTTAGCGATAACAAAAGTTATGTCACTATCAAAATGTAAGACCTACAACTATTAAACTTCTAGCAAAAACATACTTGTAAATCTTTTTGCCTTTTTATAATGTGATGGTCTCTTAGATGTGATACCAAATGCACAATAAGAGAAAAATGGATGAACTGGACAGCATCAAAATTAGATCATGTGTGCTCCGAAGGACAGCCTCAAGGAGTGAAAAGGTAACCACAATAGGGAAAACAAACATTTTCAAACCATATGCCTCTGACAATTACTTTTACTCAGAGTATGGCAGAATTCTTTCAGCTCAACTACATGCTGATAAGTAATCCAAATAAAAATGAGGCAAAGGATCTGAACAGGCATGCAGCCAAGGAAGGTATCTGAGTCAAAAATTACAATGAGATGCCACTTCATGCCCAGGAGAATGGCTATAATAAAAAAGGCAGAGAATAACAAGTGTTGGACAAGATGTGGATAAAATGGAATGGCCATACATTGATTGCTGTTGGGAATGTAGAGTGATACAGCTGCTTTTCCAAATAATTCCTGAAAATTTGCTCATATAGTTGCCTTGTAATAAGCCAATCCACTCTTGGGATGGACCCAAGGAGATGAAAGTATGTTTTCACGCACATGCTCTTCCACCAATGCATACAGCAGCATGATTGATAATAGCTAAAAAGTGGAAATCCATCATTGGAGATGGATAGGTGAGAACTGGCATAGCCATAGAGTGAAACATTTTCAGCAAAATGTTTTTATATTTTGCTCAAACAAAAGCAAAACTATGAGATGATCAAACTCCGTGGTTAACTGGAGTTTTGGGAAAGGGAATGCGGGATAAATCAGAGTTAACATAGGGAAACATTTTAGGACAGTGCAAGTATTCTGTATGATGCTGTAATGGCCAATATGTCACTCAACATTTGTTAGAAGCCACAGAATATACAAAACAAAGAACAAAACCTAATGTAAACTGTGGACTTTAGTGAATAAACACTATGATTATTGGCTTATCAGTTTTAATATACTCTGCAGTGATGTGACAGTGTCAGTAGCAGGAATCTTGTGTGGAGTGGCAGTATATGGGAACTCACTAAACTTTCTCTTTTTTCTATAAAACTAAAACTACTCTTAAAAATATTAATTAAAAATTGAAATGCTGATAAATGTTGTAACATAAATAAGCCTTGAAAACATTATCTGAAGTGAAAGGAGGTACTGTGAGGAGCCATAAATTGTATGATTTTACTTTAGGGAATGTCCAGAATAATAAATCCAGAGGGACAGACGCTATATTGCTGGCTGCCAAGGCTGGAAGGAGGAAAGGATTTGGGGAGGAAATGGACAGCAACTGTTAACCACACAGATTCTTTATGGGGTGATAAAAATGTTCTAAAATTGATTTTGGTCATAGCTGCACAATCTAGCAGAAAACACTGAATAGTGTGCTCTAAATGGGTTGATGTTTTATATGAATTGTATTAAAAGATGATCACCTGCCACAATTCTTTAGTTTTGCCAGTTTTCTTCCTTCCTTCCTTCCTTCCTTCCTTCCTTCCTTCCTTCCTTCCTTGTACTCGGAATTGAACTGAGGGCTTCATGCTTGCCAGGTGAGCTACAGCCTCGGCCCTTGCCAGGCAGTTCTAATCCATTTCACTGCCTGTGGAAGTCCAGAATAAATGTGTAATGTGTATGTATATCCTAGTCTTTTTTCCTGTTTGCTTTTATTTTTAAATGAATCACAGTTAATTGCACCTATCTGCAAAGTGAAAAAATCCCTCTGCATAACTTGGAAGAATTTGGAAAGTAAAAAGTATCAGATGATGGTCCAGGAAGTTTTTGAAGCATAAAAGAGTGAATATAGTAGATTTTAAGTCGCTAATCAGGCATGAACTTTGAAATAAATCAGCCAACTTTGTAGTGAAATCAGTATGAGAAACTTGAGGGGAACATGTCTGGGGGTCACCCAGACAGATTGGCTTTAGCATTATCCTGCAAAATTCCTGAGATTGGCATGAGAAAAGAACAACCAAATGTGCACTAGTACTGTTGATGTTTTGGTATTGGGATGTAATTCATGCTGCTTGAGAGAGACAGAGAGAGAGAGACAGAGAGAGAGAGAGGACAGAGAGAGAGAGAGAGAGAGAGAGAGAGAGAGAGAGAGAGAGAGAGAGTATGAATATGAGAATTTATAAGTTCAAATGAAAAAGTTCTTTTATGGATAAGTTTAGGGCAGTAGGAAAGAGTAGCAGGTGGCTTTTGATGTACATAACCAAACCAACAAGAATTAAGTGGTACTACATGGGGTTTTTCATAGAATGCTTATGGTCCTGGGCTTAGAGAGATCAAATAAACATGGGATACGCTCGGGTTCATTGATTAGAACAGACCCAGATTTTCCCCACAACAATCAGATTGCTTGTTGCATAAGATTTTAAAATGTAGATGAACAATGACAGGAGAAACAGTTGGAAGCTGGATATAAAACAGCTTATTAAATTTGATAGAGTGAACTGAGATGATGAAGAGAATTAGGATCTCATAGTCATTCACTTAAATTTGTATTATAGGATTATTTTAAAAATAAATCTATCGCATGGATGTATATGTCTCCAAATATGGCTTTGTGATCAATTCCTCTGGTTAAGCCCTAAGTGTACCCATGGTATTGGCTACAGTTTTGAGTTTTGGAGACAGAATAACTTTTCTCGTTATATTTAAGTCTGATCAGTTTCTAAATAGTGTTGTCAGTGGTTTATTTTAAATATCTTCTTGACAAACTAACCAAGGTTATTTTTTTGTTTGCTTGTTTTTCAATAATCTTAATAAGGCCAATATTGAAAAGGCTGTCACTAGTGATTAAAGACAGGGCTGAGAGCGCTTACTGAAAATAAAATAAATTTTAATTAGAAATGAGTGGGTTATAGGAGAACAGAACTGGTGAAAATCTTCTGGTTGATAAAGTAAGTCTTAAACTTGGATCCTCCACAACACACCCATCTCCATGACTCTGTCATCCAGCTGTACCAACCAACTCAGGAAACAGACAGGCTCAGGAGAAATAGGGGCAGTAGTTCAGGCAATTCGGAAACTCTGTTTTTGACATGGTCTAATGAGTCCATCTTATGAAAGTTTATGACTAGTGTGCTGGTCCATATGTCTATTAGCCTAAAAGTAGAAGTTACGTTGTCCCAGTAGTTACATCAAATGCTGAAAACTAGAAATGTTGAAACGTATTTTAAAATCAATATTTTCAGGAACTGTTCACCTATCACCATGTCGCTAGAAACACAGCCTGTGGTGAAATATTTTTTCAATTGCAAATGTATAAGGAGATGAAAACTCTGCACTGTCCTTGCCATTTATAGCTCTAAAGATACTTACGTCAGCTTCTTGGGTTAATAGATTACATGGAGGGCGAGAGACTCAAAACCCAGCAGCGTGTGCCTGGGCAAAGGCTTACATGTGCCAAGACAGCTTGAGTCCTTCTAAATGAGTCATAAATGATGAGTGCAAGGACGCATTGGTGCTACAATGCATCACCCCAAACCACGAAGTAAAATGACGACAATTAATCGCCTTACATTTTTGGAGGTCAGAAGCCAGACACTGGTTTCACTGGGCTGAAAGCTGCTTTGGAGAAATTGTTTAAATCTTTAATTTTATCAGATACATGACTGCCCATCAGTACTTGAATGACATCACAATGACATCTAGTGGCTTAGGACATTTCTTTCATCTCTAAAAGGTATGTCTTTAAGTATAAGAACTTTCTAACCTGGATATAAGAAAGAAGAGTGAACCAGTTTTATTTGTTAGTCATCACATGCATAAGCTCTGTTGCTTCAAATCTGCTTGTTTTTCTCCTCTTTCTACATTTATTTCATTCTAACAGAGATGGAAAGGATGAAGAAATATTTGACACTTGACCCAAAGTGGCACATTTCTACCTATTCTGACCCATGAGGAACTCCCTATCAAGGATGGAGAACTGAAAAGTCCTGCACAAAAACTGTTGATGAATATCCAGGAGAGTGATTTTCAGGTAAGAATCTAAGATCCTCATTGAGATGATCTTGACAGTTTCTATGGCCAGGATCAAAGTTACCTTTTGTCTCTTTGCTTTTGGTAGAAAATGAATAACACAGAAATACGTGTGATGGTGGAAGATGCTGGTGGTATTGGTTATGGTGGTAGAGGTGGTCGTGTGTAGTGGAGATGTTTCCTCTTAGGAATATAGTGTTTGGTAAATAAGGAAATGTGAGAAGCATCCATAGAACACTGTTATTGGTAGAAGGCAAAATATATTTATGGTAGTTTCTACCACCTTGTGAGAATATACACTTAAGTTGTCAGCCTTAAATATCTAACAAAATTAGATTTTATAAAAGGAAATTAAAGTAACGTTTTTGCTTAACTTTTGAAAGAAATTACATGTTTTAAAAATTCCCTTAGATTCTTTATGTCTTTTTTACAGTGTGGTAAAAGTACATGCATTACATATTATATATAAGTATATAACATTAATAGGTACATATATACCTTGGACTTAACCTACACATTTATTGTTTCTAAAGTTTTATACCCTTTTGGAACAAGTAACATTTCATATTGTGAGATTCTCATCCTGAAGACCACACACAGATAAAAGGAATTTCACTTAATGTACAGTTTTAGAGGGACAGTCATGACATATTTGAACACATGTTTTTTAGTGCACTACGACGTTTTATTCTCCTAGTATAATACACCAGATTGCTGCTCATTTTTTCCACTGGGATTCAGGGGCACAACACTTTATAGAAAACTAATTTGATTCTTTCACAAATGCACCTCCATGAAAATACAATAATTTGCGGGCAAAAGAATTAAAACCACACAGTTAGCTTCAGATTTTTGTTCTTGCTTTTGTGGTAACCCTTGAGCTTGAACTGGAAGGGAGACCAGCACCATCTGGCAACACAATGAACCCAGATGAGCACCACTGTTTGAGGTGTTGTGTTTGTGTATTGAATTTTTGGAGATGGTTATTTTCCTGTGCTTGTCTTGTTGACTATTTGTTGCATAGTTTGACTGGATGATAATTACGCCACAGTGAGACTCAGAAGGCCGTGCAGTTGAGCTCTGTATTACCAGTAAAGACAAAGAGATGCATCATTATCAGAATTTGCAGCCCTCTTTGAAGCCAGGACCCAGGGACTCTAGTTGCATAGAAGAACAGAGCCCATTCCCAGACTCTGGTGCCTGCAGCGCTGGATACAGGGGTGCAGGTATATTACCTAATTCTGCATTTTCTTTGTTTCCTGGCTCTGTGTAATAATACCAGCGATCCCAGGAGGCTTATAAAGATAAAAGATAATATATACTCACCTTTGAGAGGCCTATTTTATATCTAATGTGGGTGCATTTTGAACTATTGCTTCTTTAATTTCATGATCATGTTGGACAAATGGTTTTATAGCTTAGTATCTTTCATAGTATAAAAAACAGAGACATGAGGTAGAAGAGAGCTAGCTAAAAATCCTTTTCAAGGGGTAAAAATGTCTGGATACCACCTGCAGTCCAAATGTTTTCCTTCCATAGTTAAATCACTGAAGTCTTTCTCTCCCCTTCCCTTTCGCTCTTCTGTTCTCTTCTTCCATCCTTCCATTTCCTTCCGTTCCCTTCCCCTTCTCTTTCTCCCCCTCTTCTACTCTCTCCCCCCGCCTCCCTCCCCACCCCTGCTCCACTTTTGAGACTATCATAGAAACTGATCTTGATCGTGGAGGCAGGCATCAGTTTGCTGCTATACTAACACCCTGTCTGCTTTAAGGACAGTAGTTTTCAGTTACTGTAGTATTGTATTTGGTCATCATTACTCGGTAAAAATGGGTATATACTGGACAACCCCCTTTCAGCAAGTATTTTAATACTAAATCTACTGAGACATCTTGAGATTAACACAAGTTACCTTTGGTCTCCAGTGATACGAGATGATCACAGTGGTGGCCCTGAGCTTCCAGACATATTAGTATGGTGAACTGCTGCTGGGTGACCTTGGTCACTGGGACTGCTGCACGTGCACTTTCAGTTTCTTCCCGAAGCGCCGGCTGTGGAGTGGGTTTCTGCACTGCAGACATCCCATAGGGTCTCCCACGTGAGGGTAGCACCCTCTGTTGAAAAGCATCCTACTATTTTGCAGTTCTTGGAGTGTGTACACATTTTTTGGCAGAATCCATATATAAATTTTTAGTTAACATAAAGACATACATAATCTATCTCTATTTTTCAGTATGTTTTATGAGTGTACAATATTTCATCTTGTTTGTGTACTATTTTATTTCACTTTGATTCTAACTTTTAACTTTTCCCCAAGTTTTTATTTTTATGAGTAAATATATCCTGATTAATGTCTTTCTTATTACATCTTCGTCCAGGCCAATGATTATTCCTTACCATGTATCCCAAGAAATGTGCAAAAATGTCTATTTTTTTCCATGCTTTTGCCAACTCAGCACTATTATTTTTATTTCATGGTTTGATGACTAAGGAAAAATACCCTATCTTATCTTGGATTTCTTCGCTATCCAATTATGGTGATTTTTAAAATATAGTTATTTGTCATTTATATTTTTTCCTTTGTGGGTTTTCTCCATCAGACAATTTCAGCAGAGATCTAATAATTCTGCAAGGTATGTAGAGAATAAAGAATCCTGAAATGCTTCTCTTTTCTTCCCTAAACTTTTTTCCTTTCTTGAAAGGAGATCAAGAAACACTTTAAATTTGGTACAGCTTCTTCACATTATGTTTGCTTGTGATTATCCTTCCACCAACATTCTTTCTCACTATGGAGAGAACCTGACCTCAGACTCCAAAGGCAGCTCATATGCATTTTGTCTTGTGGTGTTCTGTGGCCTCTGGTAGCTCATTTATGGTGCAGTCCTTGGCTTTAAAGTTAGCGACCGTGTGTGTGTGTGTGTGTGTGTGTGTGTGTGTGTGTGTGTGTATGTGTTTGGGGTGGATTCATTAGCATGGCGCATTGAATGTATCAGTGTGCTATTTCTATTAAATTTCTATTCATAATCAAGTGATGAAGGAACATACACCCAAATTCAGTTTGGCATTCTACAGCCCTGAAGTGAGATGAGAAAAAGAAAAGGATCACTGGTCTATAATATACTTATGTGCATCCATATTTATTTTTTAATTGTATTTTAAGAATAAAGGAAGAAGACATATTAACAAACAGACATCCATTTACAAAACAGCATAAGAACAACACAAAACAATACAGAGTAAGAGACAAAGTGGTAGGAAATTAACAATGATTGTTGTATTATGTATTGATATCTTCAATGTGGCTTCTCAGGAAAACAAATAGAGACATGCAATATTGATCAAACAAGTAATCATTAACGGTTCCTTTCAGTAAAGCAATAGAAGACAGTAGTACAACTGTTCGCTATCCTGTATATACATACATACAAAATTTCCCCTTCTTTCCTTTCTCCTTTCCCACACCCCAGTTATGCATTACTTTTGAGCATTTTCCTTTCATTTCATGGTGTCTATCATACCTCCTAGTTTTTATTCACTCTTTCAGGTTCTTACACTAGTGAGACAACACATTGCTTGCACATGCAGGTCTGATTTATTTCACTTATGAGTATGGTCTCTAGTTGTGACCATTTACCTATAAAAGCCTCAAGTTTATCTTTCTGTATAGCTGAGTAATATTCCACTATATTACAGTATCACAATTTTTTTATCCAGTCCTCAGTGGATGGACATTTGGGTTGTTTCCACATTTTAGCAAGTACAAATTGTGATGTTTTCAGATCTTCTGGGAAAATACCCAGAAGGGGACTAGATGGGTTGAATGGGACCTCTAGACCTAGTTTTCTGAGGAATCTCCAAACTAGTCTCCACAGTGGTTTCACCAGTCTGCATTCCCACCAGCAGTGGAGAAGAGGTTCTATTTCTCCACAGCCTCTCTAGCATTTGTTTTTTTTTTTTCTCTCTCTCTAGCATTTGTTATTGGTTGATTTCTTAATGATAGCCATTCTTATTGGGGTGAGGTGAAATATCAGTGTTGTTTTAATTTGCATTTCTCGAACGACTAATGATGAACATTTTTTCATGTATTTATTTGTCATTTGTATTTCTTTATCTGAGAAGTATGTATTCATCTCAGCTACCCATTTTAGGATTGGGTCTTTGAATTTGGAGGGGCTGATGTTTTTAATTCTGTATATGTTCTAGATAGAAGACAGAAATTAGAGAGAAGAAATTAAGGAGAGAGAAATTAAGGAGAGGGAAATTAAGGAAACCAAACCTTTCACAATACTATCCAAGAAATTCAAATATTTAGGAATCAATCTAACAAAAGAAATAAAAGATCTATTCAATGAAAACTACAGTACTCTGAAAAAAGAGATCAAAGAGGATTTCAATAAATGGAAAAACATTCCTTGCTCATGGATAGGAAGAACCCACATTGTGAAAATGTATGGCAGTATGGCCATACTACCAAAATTGTTGTACAGTTGCAGTGCAATTCCCATTAAACTACTGTTAGCGTATCTCACAGATCTAGAGAAAACATTCCTTAAATTCATCTGGAACCAGAAGAAACCCAGAATAGCAAAAGCAATCCTGGGCAGCAAGGACAAATCAGGTAGAATTACAATCACTGACCTGAAATTATACTACAAAGCTACTGTAATAAAATTAACATGGTACTGGCTAAAAAACAGACCAGAAGATCAGTGGAACAGATGAGAAGACACAGACACAACCACAAACACACTCAGCCACCTAATCTTTAATAAAGGGGCCAAACAAACTCACTGGAAGAACAATAGCCAAATGGTGCTGGAAAAATTGGTTTGCCACCTGTCAAAGACTGAAAATAGACCCAAGTCTATCACCATGCACCAAACTCAAGATCAAATGGATCATAGATCTCAATGTTAAAACAGAAACACTAAATCCATTGGAAGATAAAGTAGGTAAAAACCTTGAAGACATAGGGATAGACAGAGAGTTCATGAACAAAAACCATACTGCCTGTGAAATACTTCAAAGGATCAACAAATGGGATCTCGTCTCACTGAAAAGTTTCTGTACATTTAAAGAAATCAACAGCAGAGGAAAACGAAAACCCACAAATTGGGAAAAAATTTTAGCTGACTGTCCCTTGAACAATTGTCTTCTATTTAGCATACACTTAAAAGGAAAATGATGACTTGTCTGGAATATACTCAAACTCTAATTTAGTATTTTAGGACTGCTTCCATGTGACCCATTCAAATGAAATAGGAAAAGAGTACATATGCAAGCCAGCATAATTTGTATAATTACACCAGGCCTGCCACTGTCTCTGCTGGACATCACTCACGTGGAGCCTTCATGGTGTTTTGCACGTAGGTTGAGAGACTTCCTCACTGCAGGCCCTGCTGTGGCAGTGGCACCCACAGGCCTTCAGGTGAGAGTGCTGGAGAGGCCGGGTGCTGACGTCTATGGAGGGGATCTTTTAGTTCATCTGGTGACTGTTCCACAAAGCAGTAAACGCTGTGCACAGTTCACTTTCTCTTTCTTATTCTACCCATGCTCATGTACAGATATGGTTAAGCCAGCTGAAATCATTACCTCAGGGACAGGAGAATTTTCCTTGTATTTTATTCTAAGTATCCTTTGGGCAGCCAAGGAGGTTGTTAAATCATATAATGTTTGGATTTTATGAGCTAAACACCTGTTGATTTAAAAGCACATAATTTCTTAACCCATTGGATGATTAGAAGGGGGCCCTTCCTCAGGGAGCCTGAGTTTGGCATAGTCAACATTGTCTTTCTCTTTTAACTCCCAAGTGCTCTGACTCCAGTGTTTTTTTTTAAAAAATATGTTAATGTTGGATTGCTCTTTGAAAAGACATACAATTGAACCAGTGAAATAAAACAGAGCAATGGCTGAGGCTCTTTCATCCTGAAATGATCTTTCCTGGCTAAATGTACGAAACTGGGGATTGCTTTTCTGAATGTATCCTGGGCCTGATTATATTGGTGAAAACACTTCAAATACCTCTCTTTGGTTATGAGTATTTTACACTTTCAATTAATGTGTCTTTTGAGTAACCTAGATCTCTGGAAGGTATTCTAGACTATAAACATGTCTTTTTTTCTTTACCTGAAATTTCTTCTCCTTCTACTCACCAGATCCTATTGTTTCTTAACTACTCCAACTATGGAGGAACATTTAAGCACATAATTTATTGGTGCAACTTTATTTTGGATGAAATCTCCCAGGAAAAATGCACAGAGAGAAGTGTGAGGATGAAAAGTGGACTTTTTGACACGGGCAACTGAAGGTGTAAACAAAGGAAGGAGAAACTGAGAAGTCTACCATGGAGTTGCTGCAAAGTTAGCGCAAAACAGATTTGTGGAAAGAAAGGGAAATATTTTAGTAAACAAGAAGTAGTCACTAGTGTCAGGCGTATTTTATATTTTGGTCAGTGATTTACATCCTGCACTAACATGAAACTGGTAATTTTATCAAGGAATGTATTTTTATGAGATACTAACAAACTGCTTGTTCTAGTTGGAAATGCCAAAAAATCCTATTTTCTTGAGTTGCGGTAGTCTGAAGTGCCTCTAATTCTAGCTAATATATCAAAAAAACAGGCAACCTGTGTTCCTTGGTCCACAGAAACCTAGAAGAGGGTGTTACACACATGCATTTTTAGAAATGACTACTTCCCGGAGTCTCACTTTGACAGCCTCTCTTCCCATCGCGTAACTATTTCCCCAAACATAGTCAAACTTCATATCTGAAACAGTGCTTCACTCTACTACCTCAGAGCGGAAGGGATTATATCAAGTCGCCTTCTTTGTCAGTGAGACTCATATTTAAGAAAACTTCTGAGAAAGAAAATCTTGGATTCGTATTTGCCTATCTTGCTCCGTGGAAGCCTGTTCGTTCTGATTCTTTGGTTTGAGGCATGCGTCTATCTATATACCAGTCCACGATCTTCAAACATTTGTCTTGTGGTTTATAAATAATATATTCAATTTGGGAAAATTAATAATTCTAGTTTTTAGCAATTTTTGAGAGGTTTTTCTTCTATTTGTATGGTGCTTTAGATGCTAGAAAAAGTGTTTCTAAATTTACCCCTCCTTTTTTCTCACTTTTAGTATGTATTAAGTCCTGTGCTAGAAGCATAACAGTTCTTAAAAAATTAACTGGTCTTCTCAAGTTCATTTGTTCTATCAGGCTGTTTGTCAAGCACATCAGAGAGAAGCAGAGTCATCCCCTAAACTTTGTCATTTGCTGAAGAGGACAAAATAAATTTATGCGAGAACAACAGAATTCTTTCCGACACAAGGGATAAAAGATAAGTAGGAAATTGAGTAAGTAAAAAGATTTTAAAATATCTGAAAAACAGTGTTTTGATTTAGCAGTTTAAGAAAATTGAGTGTGAAAAGAATCTTTAGCAAAACATACTATGCAAAATAGAAAATTTCATCATTTAGACTCAAATTCATCTTGATTCTTGACAAAAAGCTGAAAATACGGGCATTGATGTAGATGATGATGGTAGCTGTGATTGTGCTATATTATTCTATAATCTTTTGCTATTTTGAAAGTACTCCTTCCTGTGCACATAATATATTTTATATTTTTCTAATTTTATGTGGAAGTCAGAGTAGAAAACTTTGAAGCTTTGTGGCAGTAGCAGTACTGTCCCTCTGAACACACCAGAAAATATGTTAATGTATAGATTTTCTTCCAGTGCAGGCAAGCACTTGTAGCAGCAAAGTGCTGGTATGCAATTTCAGAAATCTGTTGACTGCGTGCTTCCATGTGCGTTCCAGGAAATTTGCATTTGGATTTCAGTCTAGCTCAGAGCTATGGCAGTACTATCCAATACTTTTTTTTTTTCTTTTTTTTTGATGAGAATTTGCTTGATAGCAATGTTAGGCTTGCCAAAACTCAGCAGGCCAAATTCTGGTTCTGGAATATACAGGAAAGAAGAAATCAGCGGTAAATGATGAGGGTGTCTCACTTTCAGTTCTCTAAGGAAATAAATTCTACCTAATGGTCTAAAAGGTCATTTAGAATCCAGTGGTTTAACTATGAAATGTCTCTTTGTGGCATGTTATAGACACATGTAACATTTAATAACGAAAAATGTATTATTACTTTTTCTCTGAATACTGCCTAAAAGTTTTCAGCTTATCCAACTTCATTATGGTTGGCCAGATATGTGCAATTTTGCTTACTTTAAGAAATGAAAATACACTAGTATTCATTGCATGTATTAAACCAAGTTAGAAATTCACTATAGAGCTAATCTGCGCCACTACTGCCCTGGTTAAAGTGATGAGATTGTCTTTAAACTTCTTATTGACTACAGAGATTCTTGTCTTCCTCTAAAACATTGCTATTAAGTTGGCAAGAAAAGGTGTGTTAAAATTATAAGTATAATAAAATAAGAAATTGTAACTCACAGTGAACTTAGGAATGTCCCTCTTGGTTCCTAGGAATAAACTATAAACTATAAAAAAGTTCAAGTGCTAGAAGGCACATCAACAATCATTGGTCAAATACCTAAGTTTTAGCAAAGGTAGAGCCAAACTAGTCAACACAAAACACTATCTATTCTCTTCCTAAAGATCGAGGCTGGAAGTCTTCTGTTTTCAGTCTGTTTCAATGTCTAACCTCATTGTAAAAAATAATACATTAACCCTGATCATACTATCTCTGGCTAACTTTTAAAATTGTTCCTGCAAATTTTATAACTTCCTTTTCTCCATTCACATGCTAAATGAAAACGTTCCCGTTGCAACTTAAAAATATACCATTTAATTCTTTTCAGGCCTATGGTTTGCTTTCTTAATGGTCTCAGATCAGTGAATTAATTCAGATGGTTATTGTTTACTAAGATGTAAGAACTGATAATTAACAATGGGAGTTTTAGTGTTTTAATGACACATTATTCAAAGGGCCTCGATGGGTACTAAACTTTTTTTTGTTCATAGGGTTTAATTTTTTAATTAGTAAACCACATTCAGTCAAATTGTCAGTTTTTCATTGTTTAGGCAGAACAGAGTTATGTATGTAGGTAGTGACTTCGATTTTAAGGCCAAAATTTTTCCCCAAGTAATTGGCTGTCTTATTTCTTCTCAACAGAATTTCATGAATAAGTATGTTAAAAATTGCCTGGCATGGAAAAAAATCCAATGAAATTTATTAGAGAATTAAAAAAATTAAATTATAGTTTATACTTAGACATCTCTCAAAAATTCATTTTCATGCCGTGAAGTCTTACTTAATCTGATATGTTAAAATCTTGCTCAAATTTTGAGGCTGAGCCAGTTGAAATTGATTTATTACCAATTGGTGAAGGCTAAGGCCAGGGCCCCCATAACGGGAGCCAAATCAGACAGCAACAGCCCCTTTGGCTCCTTGTTTGGCGGGCAGACTCTGTAATGTTATAACCTCAGTTTGAGTGAAAATACAGCTTCAAGTTATAGTGTTTCCTGGATTTCTTCATGCAGTTTTCTCTGTACTACTAATGGAAAAAGACTATGTGTTTACTAAGCTATTGAGACATAGCTCAATAAAGTGTTCTTTAATGTTCCCCAAAATAAAGAAACTGTGTGACAATATGCATAATAATTTTAAACCTTTTAACCTTTTAACCTTTTAACTTTTTAATTATTAACTTTGATTTTTGTTTTCATCTCATTTTATTCCTTTATAAGAACTATTGACTGGAAACCACGTTTTCTAGCTTTATATGTTCAGTCAGTAAGTATAATTTTTCTAGAGAATTTAGAATACTGTGACATCAGTGTAAAATAGGTTACTGTCAGAAAACCCCATGGTAGTTATCTCCATTTAAGCAGCTATATTTCTATGAGGTATGGAGTTAGTACATAAAATTGAAATTAAAATATAAAGTCACTTTTACGTGAATGAACATTTTTTGATCTTCAATGAATTGAGGGCTTCATATTCTATTGTCTTTATTAATGACCACTCTGGAAGAAAACATACGATGTTAATGCCCAGTAAAATGCAGTCTCTGTCTGTCTGTCTCTCTGTCGGTCTCCCGCTCTCTCTCCCCCTCTCTCTCCTTGTTCTTCAGTTACTCTCTCTTTCAGTATTTTAATTTATAAATTACCAATCAAATACTTTTCTAATAATTTTCTTTTTAATAAAACCTTAAATCAGATTATGCTTAACACAGTAAGAAATATAAATAAGAAATTATCTTATTTAGGTATAAACTTTAAGTAACTGATTGAACACTAAAGAGCTCCAAATGACTAGGGAGAAGCCCAGGAAGTATTATGTCTCAACATGACACAGAAAGAAATCTATTTGCTGATAGAAAAAACTGATCACACGTTAGCATCTGGATTTCACATGTAGATTTGTTCAGTAATTAGCAGCAGCCCCTGTTCAGTTACATTCCTACATCTGGGGACAAAACATCACAGGGACTAAAAACAAAGGCAAGGAGAAAAGGGAAGAACTGTCTGCTCTAAAATGGCATGCTTATTCTGCTTTATAAGTTAAAGGGATTTTGTTAGCTTCTTAGGGAGTGAAAACACACTTTTTCCAAGAGGTATATCTAGATACTGCCCGGAGATATCTTCTAAACTGACATTTTATTATTCATTCAGGGGGAAATATTATTATTTTAAATGAAGTTTATGTGACACAGGAGCTAAAGAATGATTGAAAATAGTTTCAAAAGCAATTATTTGCCAATGTACTTTCCACTGAACTGAATATATCAGTAGAGTCACTCTCTCCTGTGCTTCTTTAGGACATAACAGAAAAAACCACTTAAAAATTTTGTTTTGGTTAATGTCAGAAACAAAAACTTGCAGGATACCAGTTACACAGGATGGGCTGTGGCTTTTGTTTGTTAACAATGACAACATAAATATGGTGCCTGAGAACAATCTGATACCGGCGGGTTCCTTGAGGTTGTAATGCGGATTTGTATTTTCTGTTAAACTGCAGATTTTATGGAAGATGAACTGTATAGTTTCTCCAAAGGACTGTGGAATATGGACCATATGTTTTCTCAGGCTGCTTATCTTTTAATTGGCTGAAGAATAAGCCCATATGGTAAACACAAGCAGGGCCTCTAGCTCATCTGAGAATGGAAATAGCCCCCAGAGACCAGAATTTTGTTGCCAGGCCTGCTGGTCCAGTTTGAAAAAGACTGGGTGTTGCCTCTGATGTTGACCCAGCAACCCTGGGGCGAGAAGGAAGCCCGAAAACTTCCCATCTTCCCCTGGCTGTTCAACCTGGTTGCGCGCGTAGGAGGGTCGTTCTGGAAGTGCTCAGAAGCAAAGGCTACATGTTATGGTCCTGTCATTTTCCTCTCTCCCTTGGTTGTAATTATTATCTGTTTGTTGTATTGGTTGAAAAGTTACAGTCCATCAAAAAATTGCCACTGTTTTGATTAACTGACCATTAATATTTACACACGAATGTTTGTACCAAATTGGGTGGTTATTTTGGCTGCTTGCAGATAGCCGAGGTTTATCAAAATTGGGAAACTTTGAAATATGCCTCCTTGGGCCAAGGGAACCAAACTTTTCCAACTCTCTTTCTGCTTCTGACTCTCTGGGCCATTCCAGGTCCCACCACAAAGGTCACGGTGATCTTCTGGCACCACCAAGCCATTTTCTCTTGAGGATCTTCCATACCATAGCAGACCTCCCATGCTTGCCTTTGAGAAGTTGCTCTTCTACCTGATTCTCTTCAGAGAGCTCACTTGCACATAGCTGGTGTGCACGTTCTTAAAAAGTCATCCTTCTGCTGTACTTTGTGTTAATTGATCACATTAGATATGAGCCCAAGCTTAATAACATTTTAATAGACAACTTATGATGCCTTTTAGAGAGGCTTAGTAAAGATAATTAAATATATTCACAAAGAATAGTTCATTTAAAGAGGGTGAGAGAAAGCAGTTGTTATATTCAGGAAGAAAAATATAGGTCCATTTTATGTAGCTTGGAAGTTATTAATTTAGGAGTATTAAGAATTTTGGATATAATGGATGAGGTATTTGAGTTCACATACCAGGCATTTTCTTTTCTAATATAACTTTAGTGCAACAAGAGAAGGTTGAAGATGCAGCTCTCAGAATCTTTTTGGTAACCTCCCTTCCACTGAGAAATTGAGATCTGGAGCTGGAGAGTGAGCCAGTAGTGGGTAGGTTGGGAAGATTTGATCGGCCAGAAATTCTCATAGTTGTAGGCATTTGTTTCTTCTAAAGCAAGAAGGGGTCTAAGTTTCTGGTGTCTTATGAATTAGGTATCAGGGTGAGAAGTGTCTTGCAGTTCTGTGAACATTCTGGGGAACTGTTTTGTATGCTCCGTATCTTGCCTTGCAGTGTCCAAGCTCAAGTTTTTGTTCTTGCAGAAATTTTATAAACTGCCCAACTCTCTCTTTTATCTACAAAAATACCTTTTCTTCCAGAACTATACATAATGAATCACTTATCCTGTGAGTCAGGTTTCTGCGTGATGAACTGTTAATCAAGTTCTCTTGCGTAATAGCTGCTGAGTGCTTTTCCCACGGGAGCACTGCAAACCCTACCTTGCCTAGTCTTCACATGGGTTCCGGGAGGTTGTAGCTTTGTCAGAGCTGCTCCAGTGAGCACTGACCAAAAGGGAGTCACACCCAAGTCTCCAGGTCTGCCTTGATATGATCACTTACAAGAAAGATGAATAAAGGAAACTGGTTCAAATGTTAGTTACAGAGAGTTCATTTTGGCCCTGAAAGCAAATAATTTAATAGCATGGAAATTATATCTATGGAATAATCGTTGAAGCCAGTTTTGTCGCCGGGTATCCTTAAAGTGAAAAAATTTGGACCAAGGGATCATTTATTAGACTAAATTTGTCATACATTTTATCATCTTGGTTCTTTATTTTTGTACACAAGCTTTCTAAATTTCTATTTGTTTGCTATAACCTAGTGTTACCACCTACATGTTACTATGGTATAATTTTATGCTAGCGTATTAGTAGATTGAACTGTGTGGCTATTTAATAGACATAGATGAAGTGTTTAAAGTCAGCTATTTATGTTTCCTAAGAAACAGAACTACATGTTTCAAATTTTCCAGTAATTCCTAAGTATCACTGTATATTCACAAAATGATCAAATTTTCTTAAATGTTGCACACTCTAAGCTTTAGTTTGAAATCAAGACTCAAAGTGCACACATTGCAATTGTTTGACATGTATTTTAGGTCCCTTTTCATCTATAATTCTATTTCATCCCTTATTCCCGCTTGCAATTATTTGTAGAAGAAAATGAGTAATTTGTCTTGATGAAATTCCAAGAGTCTGGGCTTTGCTGATTGTATTACTCTAGGGTTACTTAATATGTTCTTTCCCTTGTGTTTTCTCTTCACTAATGGGATTTGGAGACGTTTCCAAATTTAGCCCTCTTTCTCTCTTTCTTCCTTTCTTTTCTTCCTCCTTTCTTCCCTGCCTTTGGATTAAAAAGTAAATGCTCTGTACACAATGATAGATGCTTTCATTAGGAGGCCCATGTGTGATGGTCTCTCCTTTTATGGTGTTAACTGGTGCTACAAAGTGTCGTCCGGAGCCACAGCTTCATTAAGGGCTCTTTCACGAAGAGAGGTTCTGACGCTGATGCCTTCTTGTGCTGTCTGACAGACTCTGTAAGGTGTCTGGCAAGTCTGCTCTGTTTTCCACGTGTTTTCCTCCTCCCTGAACGTCTTCAGACTTGCTTTGTGCAAACTTTATCTGAACCCATACCCATTATATCTGACAATGTTCTTCTTTTATCTATGATGTAATCTTAGTCCAACAGGCAAACATATGTTAATTTCTTATTTGTGCTTCTTACGCCTGTTCCTCATTGTCTACTTTCCAGTTATTTTGGTTCTCTGAAGTTTGTTCCATAGTAGAACCTTCAGGAAGGACTTCTTGGAAAATTGTTTCCTAAGGCCTTGTCTATTCACCAAAGTTCAAGATTTTTATTTCAAGGCTGTTTTGGCTGCATATAAAATCTTTGGTTTACATCCTGACCCGGGAGGGTGGCTGAAATATGTAAAGCATTGTTTTCTGCCCTAAAATGTTTCTATTCAAGAAGCATAACAGTCAAGTTTGCGTTTCCTTACAAGTGAGTTGATCTTTTTGTCTAGAACATTTGCAAAGAACATTTTTTCCTTTAAAATTAATTTTATTACAGTATGTCTCAAGCTGGGTGTGGTGGTGAAGGCCTGTCATCCCAGCACCGAGGAGACTGAGGGAGGAGGAACACTATGAGTTTGAGGTCAAGCAGGGCTATGAAGTGAGTTCAAGGCCAGCCTAAACTGCATAGCAAAAAAAAGAGAAAAGAATACATCTCAATGTGGTCTCTTCAGGTTAAAATTTCAGAAGTATTTAGTTTGTCCTTTCAATATCAGTGTTGCTTAAAGTTTTCCTTTATTTCAGTAAAGTTTTCATGGATTATATATGGAGGGTAGTATAGACTCTATTCTACCACGTTAGCTGTCCTTGGTGGGGAAACCTAGGACATAGGTGTTGGATTTTGTCTGCCTTTATCTCTCTATTCCTTTTAAAAGTTTCTCTTTTCTTCTTTTATATTTTTATTTAATTTCCTCTTTCCTATATTTTACTATTTGTAAGGTATTTTGTGTGTTTCCAAAGGCTTGAGCCATGATTTAGATTCATTTGTTCTTACATTCTTCTTTGCTTTGGTCAACATCTCCGAAAAGATTTCTCTTTTTTTCACCAGTAGCCCTTTCCCTCCCCCATGATCTCATTTGACTATTTCTAATTCTGGCATTTTTCATGGTTCTGTTATTTTCTACTTTGGGCTTGCTTTGAAACACAAGTGCCTCAAAGTCTGGGCAATTCTCCTGTCTCAGCCTCCCGAGTGCTGGGATTACAGGCGTGCACCACTCTGCCTAGGTTCACACTGGCTCGTTGAGCTCTTGACACCAGTGAAGGGGAGTCCCTGTGTGGGAGGTACCTGTCAGTTAGGGATTTGTTTTCTGGGTCTCAGACTGATCAGAAATGCTTTGTTTTTCCTCCATTTTCTCCCTTGGAGTTGCTGGTACCATGTGGGCTTGATGCAAGTCCCAGTTCTGGGATTTCTGAAACACTCTTTCTTGGAATTTGGCTGTAGATACCATCATGAAATTTTACTTTGTTATTCTAGCCTTTCTGGCTAGTTTTACACGGATTTGTGAAGACAGCAAAATCAGACCAGTGATGCCAGTACTATCTTGTTGGAAACCAGTAATCAGTTTGTTCTTCATATCTAGTTGGATTTGAATTCTTTTTCCTGGAAGAGTTTGAAAAGTAGGTTAATTAGCAACTAATTTGCATATTTGGGGCACTGAGTGCTAGGAGTCTATGAATTTAACAACATGTTTTTTCTTGAGGTCTTTTTTTTTGTTGCCACATACTACAATATAATTTAGTCACTTTAGAGCAGCAGTCACTAAGTAACTTCCTAATAGAAAGTGTGCACACTGTAAACATATACACGTGTATATATATGCATACCATTTTACTCTGAGTAATATTTATGCAGCACATATAATAAAAAGCATATTAGAAATTAATTTGGTTTGCAAATGTTTGACCTTTGTGCTTTTTATTAAAAAAAAGATGTAGATTTATTTTTGCTTATAAAAGACTAGGAATGTGTTCCCATTTTAATCATTTCTGCTTTTATCCTAAATGTTTTCTTCTCACCTAATAAAGAAGGGAAGGAATGTTTTGCTGTGCTCAGGACCTATTTGGATTTGTGGTTTCTAAATGTCAAGCCCAAATCTAACACTCTGGAGTCTAACCTTGTTTGCTTTTGGCTAAAGTGGCTTCCTGTTTCTAAGAAAGGAAAAAAAAAATAAGGTTCCAAAAGTCTATTAAAAAGATTACAAGTCTTCTCTCAAACCCAGGGGCACACACAACAAACCACTTTGATGTATTAAATCAAAATGAATTTGAAAATGTAAATTAAATTTACCTGTAACATAATGTTGGCTTTATAAATTCAGCAAGGGAGCAGTAGACGGAGACAAAATGTCCTTGGGAAAAAAGTTCCTAGGTTTTGGCCAAATTCAAGCCCTTAAAAAACATTGTTGCTGGAGATGTGTAATGAACCTAATATTTGTGTTTTCCATTCTTATGATTTTGTTGTATTTATTCCCACAGTCAATTTCAAGTGACAACCCCCCAACAGTTAAAAAAAATAACCAGGGTAGCTGAAAAATTTGCTTAAACTTCTAAATGCTTTTAATCCTTACTTGTTATAATTTGATTACCGAGAGAGATTTTCTCTGTGGGCCTCCTATTAAATCACTTTCAAGTTGAAACAAACCAGAAATCCTTTAAATAACAGAGCGAGCATTCACTTTAAGCTGCTCGGAATTTATACAGAAACTGTAGAATGTCTCTTCTAGAAGGTTGTAAATGTACGCAGAGGCTGCTGTGATGAGCTTGTCCCTCCAGACTAACCTTAAATAAATAAATAAATGCACATGGTGTTCTAGGTTATGGAGTAGAGGACAGTGTTCTCGTATATCAGTGTTGATAGGGTTAAGTCAAACTAACCTGTGAGATAGGTTTTTACTCTATGTACTCATCAGTGTAATTCTGCCTAGTGTAATATTCTAAGGATCTGGTCCTAATATAATCCTTGCACTATATATATTCACACGAAAAAATCATAATCATTTTACATGCTTTTCTCCTCTATTTCTGAGTAATTTCAGAATATTGTGTGTCTTTAAGAAGCAACTTTGAAGAATTTACCTACAAGGAGTAACCCAAACTAGAAAACTATATATAACAGCTGTTTATCCATCTAGGGAAAGAATGGAAAGGGCAATCTTTATACTAATTCACAAGTTTTGGGGGTAGAGATTTATGGGAAACCTTAAGAATTCATGTCTCAGGGGCTCAGTCTCTGAGATTCAGATTGATAGACTAACCCCAGGGACTTGCCTTTAAAATATGCCATGCTGCCGTTTTTTTCAAACCATTTTGATAAATAACTTTGTTAGATTTTAGATACCGGGTTAAGGGTATAAAAGCAATTTCAGAATTTCAATGCCAACAATATAGTTGTGTTTTGAAAAAAACCAAAAGTTAGCAATTGTGCTTTAAACGGTGGCAGAGAAAAAGTTGCGACAAATAAGAGTAAACTTATGAAAACGGTAGTTGGCTTGATGGTTGGTTAGAGACAACGGAGTGTCTTCAAACTATGCAAAGCTCTATTTTTGAGAGAAAACAGAAGAGGGATGTGCAGGTATCAGTGCCCACATGGACAGGAAGTTGCAGATGTCCATGCCCTCACCTCTCAGCTCTTTCAGGGAAGATGTCGGGAGAGTGACAACCTCGAGCCAGGTTTCCTCTCTGGCACTTTGCTCTCGCTACTTGCTACTTCATATCCTGACTGATCCTGATTTCTTGGCCTGTTACTGCATGACTCAGTTCTGTGCTAAGCCCTCAGAACTGGGCTCGACCTTTGGCTTGCCTTCTTTAACCACCATTGAGACAGCCCTGGCTACCGCCCTCCCAGTGCCTCTGTCTGACCCGGCTTGCTCTCCTCCCACTACTGAATGAGGCCCTGCCTCTGAGTGTGAGGCTTCTTGGAACTGGAGACAAGTTTGGCCCTGCTGCTGTCTGTTCACAGCCCCTGCTTTTTCCTCTACTCATTGTTCCATTTCTTGTGTTGTTTTCCAGACACTGACCGAGGCACAACTTGCCCTTGGGGAGGGGGCCATGTGCCATTTGCTTCCTGTTCCAAGGGCAGCCAGCTACAGCCAGACAGGTATCTATTGGCTTCACAATTCCCAAGTTATGTTCTCTAGAACTATAGTGAGTACATTACAGTGGTGTGCATTACAGAGCACATTATAATTATAGTGAGGACATTATAAAAAAGATTGTTCAGACACAGGCAGCTCTGCAGAGCCATACAGAACAGTGTTACACAAAGTTGGGCCTCAAGTGGCGCCAGATCACCCAGGGCCTTGTTGGGAGTGAGAATTATTGGGATTGTGAATTTCTGGGCTGTGCCTCAGATCTAGGGGACCAGGCTCTCTGCAGGAGGATCTCAGAAATCTGCTGCCACAGGATTGGTCCCCATTCTTACCATGATAACTTACTGATTCTGGCTGTTGCAGCTGCTGGCTTTTGCTCTGTAAAGACAGTCAGATTTCACACTTGTTTGGGCGAAACCTATATTTTAAGGAAATGTCCATGTTTTAGAAGTGCTGGTCTCATAATTGTGTTTCTAGCAAGTTGCCTCAACTGCTTGTAGGTGTAGCAGAGTTGAACGCCTACACTAACATATGTCTTACACTTGTAAGTTAGTCACAGGACTGTTCAGTCTCAGCTTGGGGTCTCTTGAAGCATTTTCTGTTTTGATGTTTTCCTCTTATTGCCTCTATGGTGAATAGTCCTAGCCCTGTGTAATATCCATGTTTTGGAGCTGATTTGAAGCTTGACTACTTAATATATATGAGATCTGTTGACATCCTCTGGTAAATACCAGGGTCAAGGGAGCACCCACATATTTGAGGCGTTACCACCATCGGCATTATAATATATTTTACCATGACTTTCATGTAACTTCCTCTGAGGGATGACTCCATCTTCAAATCAGGTCCTAAGATAAAAGAAATAAACCAAAAAAAGAAAGAAAGCAACTCTAAAGAGACTACATTCTCCAGTCTCCCCCAAAAGTGGGATAAGAACCAACAAAGTGTCCTTATATATTCTTTTCTTCTTCATTTAAACTGAGTATTTGAACTGAATATTCAGATGACATTGGGCGCATTCAGGGTGGTATGGCCCTAGACTGAACTGAATATTCAAATTGTCTTGCTCTTAGCCAGAAGCTCTGCTGAGTCTGCAGTAACTTAACTGTCATTTTCATACGTCCTCTAGAGTAGACTATAATATCTGAGTAATGAATCAAACTAATTGCCACGATTGAGATCTAGAATGTTCCTGCAGAGCTGTATGTGCTGGGAGCCAGGGCTTCAGGAGGTGACTGGCTCATGGGGCACTGTGCTGGATTCCTGAGCTGTGGGCCCGGTGCTTGAGCTGCTGTTGGAAGGCAGAGACTGGTCAGAAGTGTGTCCCTGGGGGTGTGACGTGGAAGAACTACTTTCTCCTCAGTTCCTCCTTTACCCCCCGTCTCCGGCACCCCTTACATGAGCAGCTGTCCTCTGTCCAGGCTGTCCACCATGCTATTTCTGCCTTGTAGTCAGTCCACCATGGACCGCACCCAAATACTGCTCTCCTCCTTGAAATTGTGTGTGTTCAGTATTGTGTCTCAGAGACAAGAAAGTGACTAAGATGCTAATGAAATGCTGTCCTGAGAGCTGTGAACTTTCAATTTTTACTTCACAATATGTGTAAAAAACTTAACTTTGACCCCTTTTAGAGCTATGACACCTTTTGAGTTTTCCTAAAAAGAGAAATGGGGATGAATATGTTCCATTTGTACTAGGTGTTATAGAAATGAGCAGACATTTATTTTATTAGAGGTAACACTAAATTTTAATCCTTATCATATTGTTTACTAGTGGGTATTTTTATTTCCCACTATTTATTTAGCCCCCACAAAACAAAGACCTGGTCTTGCTTATACCTGAAATCCCCATAGTGTTTGTGAATGCTTTGCAAAACCTTAATAAATATTTATAGAATGTAAAAAGAATGATCTTCCTATCCTTCTTAAGATAGGGCAAGGTTTGTTCATTCTGTGTCTCATTAGTGAAATGTTATCTAAACTGTCGGCCAGCTGGTAGCATAACTCAGAGCTCAATCCTTAAAAACTACTTGGCCGATATGGCAAGGACCTTGCAGACTTACCTATTCTCTGTGCTTTCAGCAGGGACTGTGGATTAGGTGAAGCTAGTAAATAGCTTCCCAAAGAAAATAACCAAAGTTGACCTTATCCTTAACACAAACATAACTTTCTCAATTGTTGAAAATAATGATCTAAAAAACCCATAACCACTTCCTGTCTATCAAGTCTTATGAAAAAGTTTCTCACTAATATACTGAAAAAGACAAAAATATTGAAAGAAACCATGTCTACTAAATTATGGGAAAAGAGCAAACTAAAAGAAAATGACCTAAGTTCAATAATAGGAAATTGCTGTTTGTGTAGGTGAAAAATGATTGACTATTAACAATTTCCTATGGTTTAGCTCAATGGCTTTTTGCAATTCCCAAGCATATTCTTTCCATTTGAAATCACAGTTCCCAGTGGTGCCTTTCAAGTAACTGAGTCTTTCAAGTAAAGGACTTCAAAGCATATGGCAATTGTTGTCAACTCCAACAACTGAGTTCAGGAGATTCATGAGTTTTGTAAACTAGGGTTCTAAGGACATTAATAGTTACAAGCTCAGTGAATTTTGTTTTTAAATTGGACTTCTGCTTTGAGTTGTTTTCTGATAAAAAGGCTTGAGATAAACAGATGGGAAATACAAAGTTGTGCTATTGGGATGGTTGGTTTTGGTTGTGAACATGGCCTGAATAGGGGATGCTCTAGAAAACTGGATAGTGTCACTCTGGTGGGTCTGCGAGGGTGTTTCCAGGGAATGTTGGTGTTTGGGCCAGT
Organism: Dinomys branickii; assembly: GCA_004027595.1. Classification (NCBI taxonomy): domain Eukaryota; kingdom Metazoa; phylum Chordata; class Mammalia; order Rodentia; family Dinomyidae; genus Dinomys; species Dinomys branickii. The sequence continues at coordinate 16,513 of PVLD010004239.1, read as the reverse complement.
GGAGTGGGGAAGACTCCTGACTGAGGGTGGAAATATTAAATAGGCATGGGACCCAGATTGGTGGGCAACTATCTCTGATCTGCACTGGCCCTTTGTGAACATTAGACTGTGGGTTTTTTAGCCTTTGAATGAATGGGGACTCATATAGCCACTTTCCTCTGGGGTTTTCACAGCTGCGGTACTGGCCTCTCTCTGTATGAACCTTCCAACTTCTTGAATCTAGGAACTGACAGTTTCTCAGGAGTCACTGTGAGACTGCTGAGCCTCTGAGTGTATGAGGCAATCTAACAAATCTCCTCTTATAATCATATGTATTTGATTGATCCTGTTTCTCTGGAGAACTCTAATACAACTGTATTTTCTAAATTATAATTGGTAAACAACATGGGTCAAACCATGTTTGTTAAGATGTGAATTGGTGGGACAGACTTATTGAATCTGATTGTTGAGGTCAAGCCCATGAAGTCCTTTTGAAAAACTTTTCCTAAGTGTTCAAGGTGAATCCTGACCACCAAAGCTGACGAAAGAGAATTATGCTCCAGCACCTTTTCATGGATGAGGTAGGTCAAGTCTGAAGATGCTGCAGAGTCCAGAAGTGGTACAACTGGTAAAGAGTAGAGTTGATTCTGTCATCCCGGCCTTTTGATTCATGATTCCCTTCTACTACATGAACTAGGTAGAAAATAAAACACTTATTTTTTTTTTATCATTGCTTTTTGTAGTCTATTTTTCTCTTCCCATTGTATTTATTATTGTCTAAATGAAAATGGCTAGTAACTCATGGAAAGTTGTGTTCATAGAATGTTTTTTTCTTAGGGTGGCCCAAATTTTCCACACTTTTCTTCAGGTTAATTTACTAGATTTACAGAATATTTCATGATTCTGGAGACTGGGAAGTAAGCAATTAATGGTGTGGTATCTGATGACAGCATTGTTGTGGGTCATCCAATGGAGAAAGGACAAAGAGAAGCAGAGAGAGAGAGAGAGAGATATGAAATCATCCTTTTAAAAAGTACTCAGAGTGGCTATAACAAGTCCACTCTGTCAATAAGAATAAAAAGTCATCCCTGAGGCAAGGGTCTCATGACTCAATCATCTCTTAGTGGTGCCTCCTTTCAGTACTGTTAAAATGGTGATGAATTTTTCAACACATGTTTTCTGGGAGACACATTCAAAGCTAGTACTCAGCACATGAGAAACTAAAACTGTCTTAACATGCACAGGAAAGACAATCAACAGATGCCAAAACTGAGATGATGCAGGTATTGCAAGCATCTGACAAAGATTTAAAAATGCTACAGCAAGCAATGAAAATGTTTGCAATGAGTAGAAAAAATATAAAAAAAAGTTTAGCAAACTATGCAGAAGTATATGTGTATGCAGAAGTAACAATGGGCATTTTAGAATGCAAAAAAATTTAACAACAGAACAGATGAAGCCTTGCTGTGTGAGCCTGAGAACGGCATGCAGATGGACATCAGTGAACTCAAAAAGATACCTCAGCAGAAAGTATGATACAACAGAATAGAAACTCAAGAAAGAGGAACAACCCCTAGAAGCCTGTGGGTGAATGTTATGATGTCTAAATGCATGCCATCAGAATACAATGATGAAAAAATTGGAGAAAAATGACTAAAAACTTCTGAAGTTTGGCAAATGACAAATTCAAGCAAAACATTCAAGTTCAATGAAACTCCAGCGTGATAACCCACAAAAGTCTGTGCCCAGATCCATCATAATTGAGCTAAGGAAAACTGAAGTCCCTAAAAGCATCTACTGAAACTATCCAGACAAAAATACTGAGAAACAATAGTGGGCTTTTTGTGGATTTCTCATGGAAACCTTGGAGGCTGGAAGGAAGTGGGACAGCATTTTATTAGACCTAAAAGAAAATGTGTGTCTACTCAGAATTGTATGCTCAATAAAAAACTCCTTTCAGCAAGGAGGGTGAAATAAAGCCACCTTAGATGAAGGAAAATGAAGAGCATCCTACAGACCTGCTATGAAAGCCAATTCTTCACACTGAGGGGAAATGATACAGAGAGGGAATGGGAACCACGGCAATGAGAATGAGCAGCAGACATGGTAAATGTCGGGGTAAATCCCATAGACTATCCTTTTCTTTTGAAGTCTTTAAAACATATTTGATAGTTGGAAGTAAAAATTACGATTGTCTGATGGGAATTTCAGTTTGTGGATATAATGTGTAAGACAGCTAAATATAACACGAAGAGGGTAAGGGGTCCTCTAGAGGGTGAGGGTCCTACATCCAACTTGAAGTAGTAAAATAAGCCAAAACATGAAAAGTAGAGTATGTGTACCATAAACTCTAGCCAACTATTAAATAACTATGTAAAGAGATACTCAAAATTACAAGACATATTATAAAACAAAATACTGAAAATATTCAAATAACCTGGATAAAATTATAAAGGAAAAAAGATCAAAACAGAGAGAATAAATATAAACTTCTATATCCAGACACAATAACAATTATTTTGAATATAATTTATGTAAATATATCATTTGAAAATGAGTCACTGTAAATTAAAACTAAAAGCAATGAAGCAGGAGGAAAACAAAAATTCAAAGAAGAGAAAATCCAACTTTTTATTGTCTATAAGAAACTTTTTTACTATCTATAAGAAATTATGCTTTAAAAATAGCAAAGGTAGATGAGAAGTAAAATGACTGAAAATATATGCCTTGTGTTTCAGTGATCTATTTCTATATTGTTATATTACCCAAAACATAGAGCTTTACGCAACAAAGATGTATTAACTTACAGCTTCAGTAAGTCAGCTCTCTAGACGAAGATTAGTGTTTAGGAGACTATATTCAGAAAATGCACCATGTATGATACTGACACAGTGAAGTTGAACGTTCAGAGCCACTGATTTAGCCTTCAAATAACAACCAGGCTTGTGGGGAAAGGTTGTTGGTGATAAAATGGTAGCTACCGGTACTGCCAAATATCTATTGAAACAAAGTCTCGCTATGCAGTTCAGACCAGTCTTGAGCTCACTTTGTAGACCAGGCTGATCTCGAACTCACAGTGATCCTCCTGCCTCAGCCTCCTGGGTGCTGGGATTACAGGCATGCGCCACCAGGCCTGGCTGCCACTTACCTATTGACAGAAGTGGCTAATGCCTCTGTTGAGCTCTGGGTTAGAGAAATGCTGATTTCTTGCTGAATATACACAATTTATATAAAATTAATTCATTAATGTTTAACAAATTAATCAGGCACCTAACATGTGCCCATCAGTGATTGAAGGCACTGAGAAATCAGCAATGTGTAAAACAGACAATAATTCTGCCCTTAGGAAACTTAAATAATTCTGAATAAAGAGAAAAGTAAAATCAACTATTAATAATCAAAACTTTAGTTGACAGTTAAAGCAAGGCATTTGGAGTCAGCAGTGGGAAGAATGAGGCAGATGCAATTTATTGTTTCACTTATTTATTTTTATTGATGCACAGCATTGTATATAACGGGTTTGTTTTGATTCAGGGATACAATGTGTAATATAAATAAACATTGTAGAATGTGAACGTATCTATCATTTCCTCCGGGTGAATACATTCAAAATCCTTCCTGTTAAAACAGCTCATCATCTAGTGACAATGGTCAGTCCCATTGACCAACATTTCCACACCTCCCTTCCCAGACTGCAGAAACCGCTGTCTGCTGTCAATTTTGTTGAGACCAATGTTTGTAAACTCCACAAGAGTGAGATCATATTGTGTCTTTCTCTGCCTGGCTGTCTTGCTTACTTTTCTCTCATTGCTGAGACAAAATACTCAGTGCCTGAAATGAAGGAAGGAAAGGTTTATTTAACTCACAGTCTGTGGAGGTTTCAGTTCATACTTGGCTGAGTGGCACATGGCAGAGGGCAGCAGTTCTTGGCAGCAGAAGACAGCAAAAGTAGGAAGAGCCAAAGAGAGGAGCGGTGGCAGGCAGCCTCTTTCCCTCCCTTACGCTGTGTGCAAACTCCCTGCTCTAGGGCAGGTGTGGCGCTCACACTCATAACTTGAACACTGGATCATAAATCAATCAAAAATCTAGAAGCCCACCTCATGACTGCCTGAGGCTTTGGGCGGCCATACAGGACCAAACCATGACATTCCACCCCTGGCCCCCCAAAGACTCATGTACATCCCTTTATGCAAAGGACATTTTAGTCCATCTCTAAGAGTTGCCAAAGTCCTAACAGTCTCAGCATTGCTGAAAAGTCCAAGTCCCAAGTCTTCAAGATCTAAGGCAAACTCTTAGCTGTGAGCCCCTGTACAAATGAAAAGTTAAACACTTCCAACATTCAATGGCACAAAATAAACATTTTCAGTTTAAAAATTACAAATGGGGGTATAAAGCATTGGGACCAAAGTAAGTCCAATGTCTAGCAGTGCAAACATTAAGTCTTGTAGTTCCATGTGGAACATCTGAAGCAGTCTGTGGCACATTGTGAGCTCCAAAGGGCTTGTATGACTCCACCCCTATGGCACTTCTGGTGGTTACAGCTCCACGGCTTCTCTCTTGGGCCTGCTTTGCTCCCTCCTTGCAGCTTTCCTCAGGCAATCCATGTTCCTGGCTTTTCCAAACTTTTGAGATCATACTGTGCCTCTTGCTTCACACTCACAGCTAAATAGAGAACAGCCTAAGATGTTCCAGCACTTCCCTTTTAGATGACATATCTGAACCTTTCCAAATTATTCTCACAAGCCATTCCCAAAGGCTCTTGAACCACATAATCAGGTAGAGTCCCAGCAATGACCCCTTCCCCTGTACCAAAATCTGTCTTGATTACTTTTCTCTCATTGCTGAGACAAAATACCCAATTCCCAACATTAAGGAAGCAAATGTTTATTTAGCTTACAGTTTGTAGAGGTTTCAGTCCATACTCTGCTGGCTCCAAGGCAGAGTGGCACATGGCGGAGGGCAACAGTTCATGGGAACAAAAGATAGCAAAAGCAGCAAGAGCAAAAGGGAGGTGTGCCAGCTGCAAGCAGCCTTTTCCCTCTCTTACACTGTATACAAAGTACCTGCCCCACCCCGCGGCTGCTCCGCAGTGGGCCCTGCAGCTGCTCCACTGTGGGCCCCGTGGCTGCTCTGCTGAGGGCCCCGCTGAGGGCACCTCATGGACTGGACCTGCCCCCACCCATAGCACGGCGATAGGGTGGAGCTGGGCGGTCTGCTGTGAGCATATGTGCTTTTCCACCTCTGACCATGGCAGTTTGTATACACCCATGTATGTTATAGTATGGTCTGAGGCAGCTATATGTCTTCCCAAGGTGAGAGTCCAGGGGTATAGATAAACCCAGGAGTACAGTTATTATCACAGGGGAGATGACTGATTGAGTGGTAGGGCAACGGAGATGAGGGAGGAGAAAAACTGAATGATCAAATGGGCCATCATCTGTGTAACTGAGTAATAAAGGTGAAGGTAACATTATGTAGGACAGCATCCAGAGCTAATTCCCTTCTATGTCCTCTATAATTCTGTATTTCCTCAATTGTTTTTGTATTAACAGAAGTGAAGATAACTTTATATTATACAGCATCCAGTGCAAATTCCTTACTATCTTCTCTATGATTTGGTATTTCCTTTAATGTTTTTGTGTTAACTAATATGAAGATAACATTATGTAATACAACATCCAATGGTAATTCTCTACTATATTCTGTATAAATTTGTATTTTTTGTATTGTTTATGGCTTATTCTGGTTCATATGTCTCCATTCTTTTGTCTTTAAAATAAAATTAAAAAAAAAACAAAGTACCTGCCCCAGGGCAGATGTAGCGCTCAATCCATGTTGCAAGTTCGAGACCAGCCTGGGCTACACAGTGAAATCAAGGCCAGCTCGAACTGCATAGGCAGACACTGTTTTAAAAAGACAAAAAAAGAAAAAAAAAAAGAAAACCCACAAAAAACCAAAAACACCCCCCAAAAACAAGACCTGTAGGAAGCATTACCTGGCTAATGATACTCCCGACTGTTTCATCTGCCAAAGGGAAATCTCAACACTGGGCCCCCATACACTGCCATTCTTGGGTAGGGCAGATTTGGGACAGTTATCCTACTGAGAGGTTAACTACGTTGGAGTTCTTCCTTATAGAGGAGGCAGCTATTTGTCATTACTGGACTACAGAGACATATTCTGGGTAAGGACTTGCTTTCCTTTCCTGCAGCCAGTGTTCCTTTCGTACAGTCCTCTCCCAGTATCCAGCATCAGTGTGCTCAGGGGGCCTGTATCACCTGTCATGGTGAGCAGTACATCACTGCATATGTGCAGAGAGCTCATTTTACCCAAAGAAACACAGCGGTTGGACCCTGACGATGAAATGACCTGTTTTAAACACCTACATCAGCATGTGGTAGTGCTGGCCAATGACAAAATGGCTTACTGAACTCTCAGGACGTGGTCCTCTGAAGGATGGGGGTCTTTCTTAGGGGTTCACAGACATTCTGTGGTACAGTCTGCACCACAGCAAGAAGAGGTGGGCGTGAGAATCAGGGAATGACAGTTACCACCCAATAATTTCAATTTCATGCTCTCCATCACTGTCACTTTCCATCTTTTTCATCCGTCAACCTTTCTTTTAGTTTAAAAAGAAAAGAACAAAAGCAAAATAACAAAAACAAAGACAAACAACACAAAAACAATAGAAACGACACAGAATATGAAAAACGGTGATAGGAAATTAACAATGATTGTTGTAGTAGACGTTGTTATCTTGAAGGTAATTCATCAATCTTTATCTCAACTTCCTTTTGGTTCTACTGGGAGTGCCAGTCTACATTCAAACTACACAAAGTCATTGTCTGTCTTGTTTTCCCTTTACCTGAGATTTCTTTTTTTTTTGTAGACCAGGCTGGTCTCGAACTCGCAAAGATCCTCCTGCCTCAGCCTCCTGAGTGCCTGAGATTGTTTCCTCAGGTCAGTGATAACGTTTTCTTGTGTACAACTTTGACTTTCTTGTCCTGCTTTTATTGTATTCTTCAAACAAACTCACACTTTATTTAAATTTGTCTCCTCGCCTATTTTCTACCTGCACCTGTACAGGTCAATATGATTGGAGAAAATCATATAACAACCCTGGGTGGGCTTTCTTTAAAGCAATGGTCAGGATTAAAAAAGATTTCATATAATCTCTTTCTCAAGCCACAATATCTCCTTGTCCTGGTCTAATTCAGCTCCCCGACCCACTGGGAATTTCTCTCCTCTTACGCCACAACTGCAGCTTGCTGGAGTCTGTCCTTTTCCTGGGCACCAGCCTGTTATGATTGATGAGCTCTTCATGCCCCTAGTTTACTTAAGATCAGTTTCTCCATTAGTGCACTGGATACAGACCCCAGAAGCAATAAACTTCCAAGGAGACAGTGAGAATCCTAGTAGAATCAGTTTGGTGAGAAAGTGTATCTGTCTATAATGGAGATGTATTTAACTTTGTGGCTTGAATAGCAAGGAAAACAAAGTCTACACCAATAAGGCAGTAGTCATTTGTTTCAAACTGTGAAGAAAAGAAGGACATGCAGCAACGTACTTTTTGAAGAGTTTTAACTGACATGTCCTGATGTCTCAAGGAACTGGAATAATTATACTATGTAATGTACATTATAGAACTTGCTTAATTTTATACTTGGAAGGATAAATAATTTGGCCTAGGTAGAAGGTGATGAGTGATCTAGGTCTCTCATCTCTGTGAAACCTACCTAGGTTCCTTTCTAGGTGGGTGAAGGCCTTTTTCCTAGGGTGTCTTTGCTAGTTAATTTAGCACATAGTGATTTCTACTGCAGCCAATTTCTGGTAACATTTAGTGTCTCTACAATGATATTTGTCACTTACTCCTAAACCATCCTTTAATGCTATTTAATTCTTTCATCCACAAATCCTGATATTTATTCAATTTCCACTGATCTAAGTTCAACGTACTTCTTAGCATGTCTCTAAACTCCCATTCTCTACTCAAATTTTCAGTCATTAATGGAGCGATGTTGCTCTTGAGTTCACCATTTAGACAACCAGTAGCCATGTAAAGTGAAAAGAAAAAGCACCGATAAACTCTAGAATGATAAAAAGGAAGGGCTGGGAAGTTGGTAATTGGTGAGTACTTTGTGCATGCAAGTATGATTTATCTTAAAAGAACATCTACAAAATAAGAATTAGAAAATATCCATCACAGTTCACATGTTTAAGGTGGGATGGGTCATTATTTACCTTAGAAGTGGATTTGTAAACACAGAGTTCACAAAGTAATTTGTGAACAGAATCAATATTAATAAACTATAACATAAAGAAAATTATTTTTGAGGTATGTAATTGAATAAAATAAGGTTGTATATGTTAAAAAGTCTTATATATTTCTAATTGCCTTGAAACCTTCCATGTTAGAGGTATAAAAAATATGGTGATGTCAAGAGCACTTAAGTGAACTAGCTACACTAAAGTAATTTCAGGTCATACAGAAGTCACAGTATTAGAAGTGATTACTCAGTAGACCATTAAATAGCTTCTGCTCCTTTCTAACTTTGTACTTTTCTCTAATTGCCTCGAAATCCTATGACTTTAGGATAGTTACCTCTTAAGACTAAAATATTAACAATTAGATGCCTCAAAATAAAGTCCAGCCGGGTTCTTTATTCCATTTTTTTAAAAAGAAAAGCTTTATTCTTTGGTGATTGAATTTTAATTATTTGTTTTTGAACAAATAAATCCTATTCTTGTGAGTAATTTTTGTGTTTTAAATAAACAAAGATGTGGGATTGCTGTTCATATTCAAACTAGGGAGGGAAAATATATTCAAGTGATGACAATTCTGAGTTTAAAGCTTAGACCAAATTTTTGGTAACTTAGTTCATTATTTATATTTATCATGAAAGTCTCCAAACTTGCAACCACATGTGTTAATGTGGAAACAATTTGGACGAAGGAGTGGGGGTTTGTTTTAAATTTGCTTAGCGAGGGAATCCTGAATTACACTTGAGCCCTTTAATTTAAGAGCCGAGTCTTTTCCCTTGAGTACTGTCACCAGTAACCAGTATTGTTCTCAGAAGCATTGTAATACTCCAGATCGTGTTTAGAGAATTTAGTCTGAAAAATCATGGTATTTTGACTTTGTTGGCCACATTTGCATAATTGTTTTCCTGTGTAATGCAAGCACCTCAGAGAAGCAAGGTCTGTGCCCTGTCTTTGCAGCCTGAGGTATCAGCACTCTGCTTAGACCTCTTAGCACCTCATCTCAGGTGTTGTAGTGTCTGGGAAAGAACTAAGATTCACCTGGGGTAAAGTATTATAGAGCTTTTTCTATCATTATTTTCTGGCTAGAGGTAAAGAGAAAGAAAACATCTGGATAGTAGTCAAAGTACTAAACCCAGATTTTATTCAGAAACTTACTGCAACGTGTGAAAGAAATGTTGGTATAGAACTGGGCTGAGTGGGGATTTACAACCAAGGAACAGGGTGTGTGTGTGCATAGGGCAGGGAAAGGGATGGAAAATTCCTAAGGGGAAACACCATAGTTAAGAGAAGAGTCGGGTTGAACTAATTTAATAGGATTCTTGCTGAGCATGGGCTAGGATGGAGAGACAGCGAGAGAGAGAGAGAGAGAGAGAGAGAGAGAGAGAGAGAGAGAGAGAGAGAGAGCAAACATACAGGATGAGGAATGTGACCACACACTGGGAGGAATAAGAGGGTGCCAGGGGTGAGGACTGTGCCTGAAGTGACATCACCAGGGTTTTGCCACAGGTAGGCCGTGTAGGCCCCACAAATACAGGGCCAGAGTGAAGCCAATGGGGCCTAAAGGAGCGAGGAGAATCTGTCACTGAGCAGGGGGTTTTAAAGGCTCAGAGAGCATACGTGTTCCCAGATCTTCACACAGTGAGTGGCACAGGGGAGGTGTGGAATGAATGTTTTTGAAGAGATACACCAGGGAAAGGGTGTTGGTGATGATTGTGTGTTGAGTATGTTCCAACTACTACATTCTTTCAAAGACAAGATTCTGGCTTTGGAGTCAAATAGAATTGGGTTTGAATGCTGAGCCTAACACGAGTTGTGTGACCATTTGCAATTTGCGTAGTTTTAGAGGATTACTTTTCTGATCTTTGAAAGGGGGATAATAGTTAGCTAAAATTTTTGATATGAGAATTAAGCATATGTAATATTTTGAGGTGGGTGTATTCATACTATTTTACTACCTTATCAAATTTATCAAATGTTCTTCTTTTATTTATTAGTTCATGTTTGCAATATATAATGACTTTCATTGTGTGTACTTGGTACCCAGGCATGACACATTTTGATTCTTTTTTATAACCCTTTACACCTTCTGTTCATCTCCTGCTTCCCTTCCTGTTTGCAGAAGAGATATCTCTGTTTCCTTTTATTTGTCTTTTATTTTGCTTTTCACTTTATTTACACTGTGGATCTTTTCTATGAGAGAAACTGCATGGTATTTAAGCTTGCATATCTCACTTATTTCACTTAACTTTTATGTTTTTAAGGTTATCAATTTTCCTACAAAAGACTAAAATTTATTCTTTGTAGCAGAATAGTATTCCATTATGTATAAGTACATTTTCTTTTCTTTTCTTTTTCGATACTGGAGATTGAACTCAGGACCTAGAGCTTGTCAGGCAGGTGCTTATGCCACTCAGCTATATCCCCAGCCCTAAATACATTTTCTTTTCTGCCCACAAAGTGAAAGATGGCAGTCACACTGCTCCCACCTGTATTGTAAATCATAGTAGACAACTGTAGAAAAATAAAACATTTGGAGTTATAAAATTAAAAGGGTCAACTAAATGATCTCTAAGTTATATTTTAAAATTATACTTCTCAGGAATCATCCAGAAGGAGGTTAATTTCTTATAATATTGTAAATGTAAATTTTGTAAATGCACTTTGACGAGCACATTTTTTCTTACTAAAGTATTAAGTCCTTAATCTTCTATCTTCCTATCCTCCTAAGAGAACTTTTCTTTACAGGAGAGAGAGTGGGATGTTGCAGCTTGATGAGGATTGGGTTGGGAAATATTAATATGTCACAAGGGGAAATGATCTTGAGCAGGAAGGACATCTTCCTTTTGAAGATTTTTGTGGTGTATATTAAAGGTTTAAAACATGATGTTTTGATGTATTTATACATGATGGAGGGTTATTATAGTCAAGGAAATTAGTATATCCTTCAGTTCATGAGAAGGAACATCTTTGTTCTGTCCCTGTCAAACCATTGTACTTATATAAACTATAACTGAGTTACAATCCTCGTGTTTTTTAGCTTGTCTGAAGGCCTCTTTTGATCTGGCTTACAGTCTTTAAAGTGTTTTAAGACATCATTTAATATTCTTATAGTGTGTGTCGAAAGCTTCCTCTCTTCTTTCTTCTTGCTTCTGGCCTTCTTTCTCTCTCGGATGTGTGCATTTTCTCTCTTCTCTTCTCTAGCTCTAGTCCTTCCATTTAAGCTAGCTGGCGCATTCCTCTAAGCACAACCACACATAAATAAAACTGTCCAGCCTGAGGCTGATGCCATGTGCTAGTCCATCAAGATTATCTCTTTAAAGGGAAGTGACAGTCGTTACCCTTCTATCATAATGTATACAAGTTTTGGTAGCTTTGCCTATAACTGATATAATCAGCTTGGCTATGTGGCAGTTCTGAGGGGAGAATTATAAAATCAACTCTTGGAGTAAGTGCCTGGTATATATTTAATGAGAGAGCAGAACTGATGATATGATATTTACTTTTCATTAGATGATAAAATTAAATTTTTATTGTTTCATGAATTTGAATAAGTTTATCTGAAACACGTTATTTTAGGGTGAGATTTAAAATTTAGTCAACAAGATAACAGTTTAATAGGAAGAAGTTAAGAAACAGCAAAATATAGTGGAAAGAATATTAGGTATAAATCTGGGATCATGAGCCTTGACCACAGATCTATTCACAACTTACTGTGTGACTCCATCCAGATACACTCCATTCTCAGGTAGGATTATTTGACTTCACTGTCTCCTCTTGCACTGACACAATTTTCTTGAGGTGCACCAACTGGAAGACCAAAGCCCTCGGTGTCAGTAGGACAAATCAGAAGGCCCAGAGGCAGGTAGACAATCTATGAAGAGTGACATAAATATAACTATTTTCTCACTTAAAAAATTCTGTCCTTTAGAATTAAAGGCTAAGAAATAAGGATGACAGGCAATGTCTTCTTTAAAAGACAGACTATTAGTGTCCATCTTAAGAAAATGAAAAGGTAACAAGATTAGAATTTGGTAGAACAAGAGAAGTTGAAATCAGTGAAAGAGAAGGCATAAAAATAATGGAGAAAATCAATGAAACCATAATGTTTTTCTTTAAAGAGGTCAAGAAAATTGGTGAGGTCAAACTGATCTGGAGAGAAAGAGACAAGACACGAATTATCAACAGTAAGGAGAGACAGGACATTACTGTGAATCCTCAGAAATTAATAGGATAAATACTCACACACATTTATTCCAATAAAGTAGCAAGTTAGAAAAAAATCATGCACTAAGAATGAGAGGAAATTATACTTGGAATTTTCAGCACATGAAAAATTGATGAATGTGATACAAAACATGATCAGTAGGAAGGGTATAAAATACCTGATTACTCCATTATATGTAAAAAGGCATTTACAAAGTTTGGTACCTTTTTGCGATGAAAATACTCAAGTGGCAATAGGAGGAATTTGCTTCAAGAGAATGTACACCATATACAAAAAGCCCACAACTAAAATCATATACAGTATGGAAAAACTAATTTTTTCTTCTTAGATGGAGAACAAAGCAAGGTTACCCATTTTGTTCTCATCAATTGTATTGAACATAGTTTTGCAAGTCCTAGCCAGAACAATTAGGCTCTGGGAATATTTAACACTCTACTAAGGATCCAGGAAAATAATAATTTTCCACATGTAAATCTTGTGGGTTTGAAAGCTTAGAAATCCTTGGAGAAGTCTGGAGTCAATTATTAGATCCCACACTGTGACCTGGCTTTCATATTCCCAACTAAGGGCATAGCGATCTGCTTGTAGGGTTAGACTATCTTAATAGCAGGCAGTTCTCAAAAGAGTAATTACAACCAATAGAAAAAATTCTCAACTTCTGTTACTATGACAATCATCTCTGCAAAGTTTTACTTCTCTTTAAAGCTACTACCATTCTTAAATTGACTGGAATGCTTCATCACCCTTAGAAACAAATACCTTATAATTTAAATCATATGCTGATAATATCATTACTCATCACCACATCAGTTGTCTGCTTCTTCTGCCGCATTGCTTGGCTTTCTGTTCACCCGTGATCTCTATCCTAGGGTGGTGTGTAAAGATTTCTAATGTGTAAATGTGGAACCCATTGAAGATTTCATTAGTCCTTGCTAGTAAAAACAAAGCAGTCTGAAATAAAACTGCTGCATTATCCAGTTCCATATATTTTATTTTCCTACACATAAGAGCAAATATTAGGTGCATGCTATTAAGGTGAAGACTGTATTACACCAGCCCATGCATCTTACAAGGCTCGCAATCACCTTATATGTAGCATGTGGAAGGTGAATACTTTGAAACAGCTACCAGTTCTTTTGAACATCTGTTTCTGAAAAGAGAAGAAACTAAAATTTCTGAAGTTAAAAATCTTTAAAATTATTTTATTTTAAAATGAATTTGTTTTAATAATAATATATATATTAAAAAATCAAAATTTAAGAGTACCTTTCCAATAATCGCAATTATCTAGATACCCACCTCTATATAAGTTATAATTACTAGAGGATTTTTGCATTAAGAAGTGAAAGTTTTTATGAATCTATTACTTACAGACCACTTTTCATTTTGTCTGTGTATAACAACTGGATATAAAGAATCATCTTCAGCCAGGCTTTTTTGACCATTTGTAATTTGTGCAATGTATTTGGTTTCTTAATAAAAACAATGAATTTGTATTTAGCAGTTCAAAGTTAGAGCTGGTGGTATTTCTGCCTTTCAGCCATTTAGTAAGTCACTCAAACCTAAGCTTAAGTTTTCTCATTTGTAAGTGTGGATGATGACAAGTACCCTGCAAGACAGTAAGAGACATTTCAGTAGTGTATGGGAAGCCTTTAACATGGGATGTTTGAAGCTGTTGGAAACTGCCCTTTAATTTTTAAAAAAGGTTTATTAGTACACACTTACAGTAGATAATGATGACATTCATCTTTGCGAGCTGGTACAGGTTCACTGTCAGAGTCCAGCTCCGACCCTGGAAACAGGGAGAGGGGAGAGGGGATGAACCAAAGAAAGAAGGGGTCAGGAGGACTGGTGAAGGTAACCAGCGGTTTCATTTATTGAGCAAAGCACTTAAGTACAGGTTTGTCAGGCAGGCTGCCAGATCCTTGCCCTAGATTCAATTCTAAGGTTTCTGTTTCTGTTATAATGGTTGTTAAGATCCATAATGACCCGTTCAGGACCACTGCCTTTGCAGATTGCTTTCCTACATGTCAGTCCACTATTCCTCTTCTTACAAGGACGTTGTACCCATTGCCGTGGGGAGGTTTGTCCTCGCCCTATCCGGTCCCCAATAGTACACAACACGTCTTCATTGTTATCGTACCTGTGCCTACGATATCTGAAATTGCTTATACATTCTTTGGTGGATGAGTTTGATAGGTTTGATTAGGTTTGATATTTTTATACAAATGATCCCAGAGATTATCTAGTTGTCAGAGGTGTTAGAGATTGTCTAGTTAGCTAGATGGGAAACCTGTCACCAAAACTGTCCAAAGTTATACAATGAACTAATAACATAGCTAGTTTTATTTATTTATTTATTTATTTATTTATTTAAAAAGTAAAAGAACAAAAACATATTAACAGACACAAAGTAGCATAAGAATAGTACAATCAAAACTGATTTACAGACAAGGTGACAAAATCAACAATGGTTGTTGCTTTACATATTGATAACTTCGAAGTGTATATTCAGGAACACAGATACAGACATGCAAAATTGATAAAACAATTAATCATCAACTATTCCTTACTATAAAGTGACCTAAGTCAGTAGCACAATTATGTAAGATATGCTGTACATACATACTTACTTTCTTACATATTTTTTTATATATATAATTTTTCTTCTTTTTTCTTTCTCTCTTCCTTTCCCTTCCTTTAAAGTGTGATAGAAAAAGAACATCAACAACAGAAAAAAGAAAAAAAAAAAAGAAACCAGAAAGCATTAACAAAGAGACACAAAGTAGCACAATAACAGTATGATCAGAATTGAATTATAGAAAAAGCAACTGAAAACCAACAATAGTTGCTGCATTACATATTGATATCTTCAAAGTGTATGCTCAGGATAACACATACAGACATACAAGACTGATCGAATAACCAGTCATCAACTATTCCTTAGCATTAAGTGACATAATAAAATAGTAGAACCATGTTAGCCCTCCTGCACGTATTTATATACATATACACATACATACATTTTTGCCTCTTTCTTTTCTCGTTTCCCTCATCCCATCTGTTCTTTGCTTTTGAACAGATTTCCTTCATGTGTCTTAGTTTATATTCCCACCCTCAGATTCTTACACCAGTGACACAATACGTTGCCTGCTCATGTACCGCTGATTTATTTCACTTATGAGTATGGTTTCCAATTTTGACCATTTGCCTACAAAGTCACCAAAACTGTCTTTCTTTATAGCTGAATAATATTCCATTATATAAAAATGCCACAGTTTTTTAATCCAGTCTTCTGTGGATGGACACTTGGGTTGCTTCCACATTTTAGCTATTACAAATTATGCTGCTATAAACATGGGTGCACATATATCAGAGTGATATGATGTTTTCAGATCTTCTGGGAAAATACCCAGAAGGGGATAAGCTGGTTTGAATGGAACCTCTAGGCCTAGTTTGCTGAGAAATCTCCAAATGGCTCTCCACAGTGGTTGCACCAGTCTGCATTCCCACCATTCCCACCAGCAGTGTAATAGAGTCCCTATTTCTCCACAGCCTCGCCAGCATTTGTTATTGAATGATATTTTCATACTGGCCAGTCTTACTGGGGTGAGATGAAATCTCAGTGTTGTTTTTATTTGCATTTCTCGAATGACTAAGGATGTGGAACATTTTCTCATATATTTATTTGCCATTTGTATTTCTTTATCTGAGAAGTGTGTATTCATCTCAGATGCCCATTTCTGGATTGGGTCTTTGAATTTGGACAGGTACACGTTTTTTAATTCTTTGTATATTCTAGATAGAAGACCTTTGTCTGAGGGACAGCAAGCTAGGATTTTTTCCCTATTTGTGGGTTTTCTTTTTACTTTGCTGGTGATTTCTTTAGATGTACAAAAACTTTTCAGAAGGATGAGGTCCCAATTATTGATTCTTTGAAGTGTTTCCCTTGCAGTTTCATTTTTGTTCATGAACTCTCTGCCTACTCCTATGTCTTCAAGATTTTTACCTACTTTCTCTTCCAATAGATTTAGAGTTTCTGTTTTA
>PVLD010004238.1:20674-128615 GCA_004027595.1 Dinomys branickii | reverse complement strand
GAAATGAAGATAACTTTATATTATACAGCATCCAGTGCAAATTCCCTACTATCTTATCTATAATTTGGTATTTCCTTTAATGTTTTTGTGTTAACTAATGTGAAGATAACTATGTAATACAACATCCAGTTCTAATTCCCTACTATATTGTGTATAACTTTGTATTTTCTGTATTGTTTATGGCTTTTCTGGTTCATATATCTCCATTCTTTTGTCTTTAAAATAAAATTAAAAAAAAAAAAAAAAGAAATTGGTCAGACTCCACCATTCAGGGGTGGCAAAAGATAAACAACTTTGAAAGACATTGCTTGGAGAAGAGAGCTTCAGGGAGCCCAATTCATTTGAGGTAGCCTAGAAAAGCATTGCCCAGGGTTAAGCCACCGAGGCAGAAGCCACTGCAGCTATGATCCAAGGGTACCAGCTCCTGCTCCCACGGATGGCATCATCCAGATGATTCTGGTTTTTCAACTATGCAGAATGCAAGTGTCAGAGGTGTTTCTACCCAGATTTCAGAGGAGGGCCTAGGTGGCCTGGCAAAGACTTCTTGGGAGGGCACTGTATGAAGTGATGGAAATGAGGCTAAAGGTGCACTGGAGAACCCAGGAAGTCAGAAATGCTAGGAATGTGAAATGTCTGCTGAAGAAAGCTGCAGGAAATGAACTGAGTCAACCCAAGTGAAAGGCTGTGTGGGCTGCAACCAGCAAGGTCATACGAGTGGGGTTTCCCAAGCCCTTCAGAACTCACATTTTACCACCATGTGTCCTGGATGCAACTATCTACAAGATATGTTTGCCCTGATAGATTTTGGTCTTGCACTGATTCAAATCTTTTTTTTACCCCCCTATTCCTCCCTTTTGGAATAAGAATGTTTATGCTGTACCATTGTAGCTTGGGAATGTGTAACTTTTTTTTTTTTTAACAGTTTCATTGCTGAGAGTTTGTCTTGAGTCTCACAAGAGACTGAGATTTAGACTTGTAGGCAAATGCTATGCCACTGAGCTAAATCCCCAGCCCTAGATTTGGACTTCTGAAATATGCTGGAACTGTTGAAACTTTAGGAAAGGATCATTGCATTTCTAGTTGTACTCAGGGTTGCTGTATTATGTTAGGCAAAATTATAAGCTTACTGTTTACTTGAGAGATTAAGTGTGGTTTAAGGAGACATATTTGGGAAGCAAACTGTGAAGGGGTGGGATGGGGCAGCTTCAGTGGAATTTCAATTGACTGGCTTCCAGGTCCACCCCAGGGACAAGTAGAGCATACTTCTAGATATGCCTGGTGGGTCATGGAGATATGGGCCTTGGGGTCTATGTCTGAACCTTCAGCCTTCTGCTCTGGTGCTTTCTCCCTGCTCTGCTTTCTACCCCCATGAACTAAACAGCTTTGGTCCACCATGCCTTTCACCATGATATCTCTGCTTTGGAGCCCGCTGACCAGGGATTGAAACTGAGCAAATAAAACCTCTCCTCTTTTAAGTTGTGGGTGTTGGGTTTTGTGTCTATGGCTCAGAAAAGCTGATTTATACAGATGCATAGTTGAATGTGATGCGTCCAAACTGTGCGGTTCCTGCTTCTCAGAGGAGGAGCTGGCCTAGACACAGGACAGCAGGAGTCTGAGAAAGATGAACACCATTTGTCAGTTTCTTTTTTGGTCTTTCTTGTGCTTCTCCATAAAATATATTATGTCCTTAGAAATAGTCCTTTTACCCCCTCGCCCTCCCTTCTGCTCTGGGTCTGATATATCATGGTGTAATCCAGGTACATGCATCCTTTTGGACCAAGCTGGCTGCTAAATTAACTTATGCTAAATAGCTGTCTGCCTGTGGCTGTCAACGCTATCACCCTTGTCTGGCTCCTTTTCCCTTTCCCAGACATTTCAATTCACTGTGAATGACATTTCATTTTATTCTTAGTGTCATTTCATCTCCTTGCAATGTATGAAATTTTTTAGTGAAGAGGATCCTCACTGACCCTTCTGAAAATGACAAGGATATCTGTGCTCCCTAAACAAGTTCCGTAATACAGCTTTCCTTGGCTTCTCTTCTAGTCTCTTCCAAGCTGGTCCACACTGAAGAGGCAGAATTATGAAAAGAAGCCATTTCTCCCGCCTGTCCTTAAATCCCAAAATTGAGTTTAAGCCTCACTGTAGACGTACTATCAAGAATAGCCAGGTACATGAAAGTCCTTCAGAGAGAGTGAGGAAAAGTCATTTAGAAATCAGAAACAACAAATATTTTCTGAGTATTTGCAGTACAAACTTGGGTGCCAGCTTGGTCTCACAGTCACCTTGGAATATGTGTTCACAATACTAGAGCAGGAGTATCTGGTAACAAGAGATAAATATTCTAGAGCACCTTTATGGAAGGTTCTATAACACACTAGAGTTACAAGTTCTTATCTATTCAGTCCAGAGACAGAACCATTTTATCCCTTCAGCTACTTATTGAGGTCCTAGTAAAGGCCAGTTTATTTGTTAAATGCTGGGGATGCCAGGTTTAAAAAGATAGATGTGGCTTACTTCCTTCTGGAGCTCATGGTCTGTTTGAGAAGCTAGACGATAACACTACCAGTAAGAAGGAATGGGAAGACTAGAGTGCTGGAGGGCTCAGAGGAGGACTTCCTTGCATGGGCTTGAGAATTAGAAGGGCTCCCTAGAGGCAGAGATAGCAGAGACCTGAAGCACAAGTATATGGAATTCAACAAGGGAATAATGAGCGACCACACCAAAATTCTCCTGAGGAAGAAGCATTTTCTAGATTATTATACAACCACACACACACACACACACACACACACACACACACACACACACTACTCCATTCTAAACTAACTATACTGATATTTTAATAATCCATGCTCTTCTAAACTTGAACTCTGTAGCCCAGCCAGTACCTATAGCTCAGATCTGTCTACATCAGTTACAATCACAGGCTAGCAGTCCCTAGGAGGAGAAATGCTAAATCTTTGGAGGAGCAACAGTTATCAAAAGGATAATAACTACTACTTACTATTACTTGTAAAGCACTAGTATGTGATTTCATTTGATTGCTGTTATTTGTGAGATTTTTATTCCCTCATAACAGATGACAGATGAAGAAATGAAGCCTCAGAGAATTTGTCAGATTAGACCATAATCAGACAGCTTATAAATAGCAAATCAGGACTCGAATTGAGATCTGAGAGAGGAATTTGTAAAATGCTTTAGACAGTGTCTGGCACATACTAAGTGACATGTGAGTACTGGTTGACTAGGTAAACAAAACGTCGCTAAAATAGGCTCTTTGATTCCAACAGAGCTTTGCCCTCAGTGATGACCTCCTTTGGGTCCTGTGGCGCAGCAGAGTATGGGGGTTCACTAGGGGTCACCCTGGAAACTCTAGAAGAAGCAGAACTCAAGATCCATCTGTCTCCTCACCACATCCTCCCACCCCAAGCAGATCCACGTTTCCCTGAAACGTGGCTGGAAGGCTTTGGGCAGGACAGGGGAAGAGCCTCATCAGTGACAGAGCATGTATACAAAGTGTGATCGAAATATATGTGAATGCTTGTATTTACTTTACTTTGGGAAGAGACACCCTGTCATTAATTACCCTCAGAATACTTCTCCCTCTCTTCAAACACAGTCCTTCCACCATTCTTACCATTTTCTGGAAGGGATTTGGAAGTCCTCTCTTGCAAGGCTCTTTAAAAGGAATGGTCCGTCGGGCATGGCGGTGCACACTTGTAATCCCAGCACTCCGGAGGCTGAGGCAGGAGGATGAGGCCAGTCTGAACTGCACAGTGAAACTTTGCCTCGAAAAGACCAAATAAATAAATAAATAAAAGGTATGGTGAAGGCTGCTGCCAAGTACTACCCAGTGGAAAACCAGGATCGTCAAAGCATGACAGTGCGTCCTCATCCACCTCACTCACCGAATCTGGTGCTGTGTGACTCTC
Organism: Dinomys branickii; assembly: GCA_004027595.1. Classification (NCBI taxonomy): domain Eukaryota; kingdom Metazoa; phylum Chordata; class Mammalia; order Rodentia; family Dinomyidae; genus Dinomys; species Dinomys branickii. The sequence continues at coordinate 124,680 of PVLD010004238.1, read as the reverse complement.
AGCTTTTTCCCAAAGCCGGAATGACCATAAAACGTAAGTGCTTTTAACTAGTCGAGTCGTAAATGTACCCACGACAGTACAATGAGAGCCACAAAGAACGACTTTCTGAACTGCTTCAGAAACTGTCAAGGATGAAGGAGTAAGTGTGTCTGAAGTGAGGGAGAGGTTTCTGAGGGGAATTAATGACACTGTCTTTCACTGTAATAGAATTTTAACATTATTTTTCAATCAGACCTCTTTTTCCTATAAATACTGTCTGGGGATGACAGTGATATCACTGAAAAAGTGTAACCCAAATATACAAAGAAGTAACAGCTTCCTAATTTTCAAATACACTATGGGAGAACACGTTATATCAGGTGGGGCACAGGCGGTAGTAACTTTACTCCTGTTGAGGGAAAGACCTGAAACTTTCCAGTTTGAAAGATTTGTATTTAAATCCCAATCCTTCAGCTAGCTAGGTGTGTGAACCTCAGCTTTATCCTTTGTAATGCTGGGGGCTGAGGATATAGCTCAGTGGAATAAGCGCCTCCCTAGCAAGCGCAGAGTCCTGAGTTCGATCCCCAGTACCGCCAAAAAAAAAAAAAAAAACCAAAACAAAACAAAAAACAAAACAATGATGTCAGCCTTTGTAATGCTGGAGCTAAGAAACCCCTTCACAGGATTAGTTTTATTTAATTTCTGCATCCCCAGTGCACAGGGTAGGTACTCCATAAATATTTGTCGGAGGGGTGAATGAAATGACAATTGCAGGACTGTCAAACCCAGCATCTGGCTCCCTGAGGACATTTCATTCTTTCCTGGGCAGATGGAACAACTGGATGGAGATAGAGAATGTTTTTGGAGAAAAAGTAGAATGAATTCATATAGCAGCTAATGTGTGAATATTCTGTTTGCTAGACACTGTTCTATGTGCTCCACACATATTAACTCCTTTAATCTTCAAACCCTAATTTTCACAAACTTGAGGAAAATTCCTCACCTTTCCCCTAGTGTAAGGACAGGGGTCCTGTAGGTAGGGAAAAGGTAGGGCAAAAGCCTGTTGAGCTTTATGAAAAATTAATAGGCCACCTTGACCTCTGCAGCCAGATTCAAAGGGCAAAGGCAGCTAGACTTGAGCAATTAGGAAGACAAAGGCAAAGAAATTAAGTCTGGGAAGATCACACGTAGCACAATTAACATAAAAATCACAAACCTTCCCTTTACTTAATCTTTAAACCTTAGTAACCTGTCCTTAAGGCCCCATCTATAATCTTACCCTCCATAAAAGGACAGGGAAGTCACATGGCCAGAAGAAACCCAAGATCAACATGAAAGACAACCCAGGGAGCCAACTGGAGTCCAAGAGCCTACACACACACACAGACACACAGACACACACACACATACACACACATACACAGAGAGAGAGAAAGAGAGAGAGAGAGAGAGATAGAGAGAGAGAGAGAGAGAGAGAGAGACAGGGAGAGAGAGTCTTACAAGAAGAGCTGGTGGCCAGAGCCCAGGGCAATTCACTTGCAAATTCTTCCAGTCATTCCGAGTAGCTGCCTGTCATCTCTCTTTTCCTCCTTTCCCATCTTCAAACATATCATCTTCGTTTACTTTAAATGCAGCCTCTTTAATTCTTCACAGATGCTGGGCTTAGGAACACCGCGACCTGAGTCTTTCAGCAGAGAAGTGGCCCGTGGTCCACACCAAGATGTTACACTAGGAAAATTATTTAACCTTTCTCTGCCTCAGTTTTCAGTTATAAAATGGTAATTATGATAATGGCTCTGGAAGAATGAAATCAGTTAATCTGTACATAAAATTTTAGGAACAATTCCTCATATCACGCTTTAACTCTGATTAGGTTGTAAAATCCCCACCAACTGATACGTTACTAACACGATGTTGTTCTGAGATTAATGTTGTTCTGACGCTGTCTTTAGCTGTTGTAAGCATCAAATAAGTAGATGCTTTCAGAGTTTTGAGATGAGAGAAATCAATGGAGGCAATAGGAGGATTTTTTGGAAAACACAGATGTGTGAGTGTGCGGGTCTTCACTGAAGGCAGACGGGCAAAGGAGTGGGAAGGGCATTCCAGGAGGAAGGAAAGTCATAGCTCTGCCTTAACTAGTTTCCTCACCTGTAAAATGAAGATAATACTTGCCTTGGTCATTATACAATATACAGTATTCATGTATTGAACCATCATGCTGAACCCCATAAACACACATAATTAGTATGAGTTATATATTTTTTAAAAAGACAACAGCTGCCTCAGAGGGTTATTGCTATTAGGAATTTATGATATGAAACAATGAACATGAAATGCTTAGCACAGGGCCAAGAATATTATAAACACCCGATAGGTAGCTAGTAGTACTATTACCATTAAAGGTAGAAATAGAAGTTGGTGAGATAATGAAAAAGCTACCCCATTCCATCTAAGAGTCAGGCTAGCTGTCAGATAGTGATTTTTCACCTACAGGAGACATTAACAACATAAATCGGTTTTAAGAGCCTCAAGATTCGCCGGTTTGGATTTAGGGATGGAGGCAAGATTGAGTTTTGGGAATACTACTTAGAATGAGTTGTACCGTCATATTAAAGTCGGTTAATATCAAAGTTACTGTGAACCGAATTACTGGAACGTAAACCAAATAGCTTAGGGGAGAGGTGATTTGCTCCTTCTTGGAGTCTACCACGCAGATGGAGCTGCGCTCCTCCAGGTTAAGCTGCTGATGCTCAGCAAGCAACAAGAAGTAACATGAGCTGTATTCCTTTCCAGCTAGTGCTTAAAGTGCTTTATATAAATGTCTAACGCCTAAAATAATTTTCTGAATCTTGGGGATCTTTTGGACTGTGGTATTTCCCACCTAATCCTTTCATCCAACCCCACCCCAGATATATTAAAAAAAAGGATGAGGTCAAGCTTAAATTTTCCTTCCCTATTTACAACAGCAATTGCAAATTTGATCATTTCTAAAAGTTTCTTGGTGAAGATTGCATGCACACTGGGGAGAATATTTTTGCTTCATACAATCCAGGGTAGAGTTGTCCAGACTTATATACAACACACACACAAGCTATAGGTGAAAACACAGACCCATTTTCTACAACTACATTTGGAAATATAAACCTACACTCTTGCTTCTTTATATACGGGAGACAAAATACAAAATCAACAGCTCTGAGTTCTTCCAAAGCGCCTTTGTCTGTGCCTGTCCTTTGTCCAGTTTTTCTTACTTGGCTTTGCTGCCCTACACTTGCCTTTCCGTTCGGTGTCTTCCACATAAAGCTCTCCAGTAGCTCCTGTTAAGCCCTTCTCTCTACTCTTGGAATTTGGTCATGCTGATTTGAAACCCAGCATATATTAAATGGCTTTTGTCATGATGTAGTCCATCCTGTCTTCCCAATTAGAAATCCAAAGTGGATGAGGAGTCAGGTCGTTCTCTCCTGTCTGCCTAGTCACTGCCCCACACAGCCTTAGGCAGAGTAGGCCCCGGAGCAGTTTTACCCTCCAGTGATCCTCTCCTCAGTTCTGAAATAGCTATTAATTGAACTGATTGTTTTCTTTGCTTTGAAAACAGAAAACACAGCATTCCCAGGAGGTTAATGTAGGATCCAGTAATCTGCAAGTTTTTGAATGCTGTCTTTCACCAAATAGTAGGAGGAGGTTCTGCCTGGTACTAATTCTAGACTTAGTGTTGGGCATGGAGGAAACACAAGGCCTCAGATAGTTCTATTAATTGAATTGGGCAAGGGGAGTAAATTCCTTGTAAAAATACACAAGCTAGCTATTAAAAATCACTATCAAAAATAGCACTGAAAGGAGAAAGTTAAAAGTAATGTGGAAAAGAAGGCCAAATGGCTTAGTCAATTATAAATTTAAGAAAATAATTCCATCAACATTTTCTTAAGTATTTATTGGCAACATTTCACATGTTTAAAAAAGATGTCAGAGCCGGACATAGTGGCACATGCCTGTAATCCCAGCACTCAGAAAGCTGAGGCAGGAGCATCATAGTTCCAGAAACAGGCTTTGTCTTTTCTGCCAAAGCACATGGCCAAAGCAACTCCATTTTGGGTTTAAATGACCTGGTCATCTACTCACTATCCACTCCCCTCCCCTTAATATCTTGAGCTCCAGGAAATGGTAACTATGTACCATTGCCCAGAACATAGCCAGTTTCCAAGATCTGTTCATTCCAAATCACACATCTCTCTCTATTCCCTCCCTCAGAGTAAGGACGAAGGACTTTGCATTTCCCAACCATAAACCCCCAAATTACCCAGCAATACACCAAAGCCCCACCCCCAGCTCCTGCCACTCCGGTTAGTTAACCACAACTGTAAGCCTTCAGATTCAACCAGTGGATTTAAGGGTCAGCTGCTTCTCCTGCGTTAGGGATGGAAAGGACAAGCCTCCCTTGGCCTGTGTGCCTGCTGTCTCACATCTGTGCCCTTCTGCAGAAGTAAAATGCCTTGTTGAGATTTATTGATATCTGAGTGCATTATTATCTATACTGACAATTTGAGTCTGGGGGCTTATTTCCAACAAGAGCGAGTCTGAGGCCAGTAAGACACAGTAAGACCCTGTCTCACAAAAACAAAACAAAATATCATAATCATAATCATAATCATAATCAAGAAGCCAGAGAGGGTGTTAGTGCAACTGCTTTTGCAACAGGATTTTAATTTTTCAAAATATTTTGTATACCTTTTACAATAATGAAGACTTTGTAAGCGGTGAAAAGATAGTTTCTTAATAGTGAATTCCCTGCACTGAGCTGGGGACATAGCTCAGTGGCAGAGCACTCACCTAGTGTAAAGGAGGCCCTGGGCACTGTCCCCAGCACTGGAGGAAAATAAATCAATCTCCTGTAACTTTATGTACATGGACCTTTTTGGAATAAAATCCAAAGTTTTATACGCATTCCCAAAAGACACTGTTGATCAAGAGACATGTAAAAAACATCACATCACATTCTTCCAACCAGCTAGTCTTGAGTTTAGTAACAAAAATGGAGATACTTCTAAATTGTATTCTAAATATATCTCATTTCAATATATTTTGTACTTACTGCAAAGAAACTAAAGCAAAACAAAAAGCTCTCTACTTTTAACAGTCTCAAAGGCACAAGAAAGAAAGAAAGAAAGAAAGAAAGAAAGAAAGAAAGAAAGAAAGAAAGAAAAGGAAACGGAAGGGAAGGGAAGGGAAGGGAAGGGAAGGGAAGGGAAGGGAAGGGAAGGGAAAAGCTGCATATAGTAATTAAAGCCAAACTGATATGAGCACCCCTTGGGCCCACAGAAGTTGACAAGGATTTCCAGAATTGCTCTTGAGCACTTTGAGCATCTGGAACCCTCATAGGAGTGGGGCTGCCAAGTCATTCAAAAGTGTTAGCTTTTTAGTTTGCCTGATTAAGGCTGTGGTATCATCTCCCTCAAGTCCCATAAAAACCACCAGAAGCACTTAACTGGCTTTCCACACAGTGAAACCATTCTCGGGGCAGTTAATTAAGGAACTATCCCTTTCCCAGGCTCAAAGAAGTTCTCAAGTGCTCAGTGGAGTGTGTGTCTGTCTGCTACACAAATTATGGGGAGAAAAAAGCTGCCTGAGCTTGTGGTGAGAGTTCTCACAGAAAATTAAGATGGAAAGAACTATCTTCTAATCAGGGGCATTATGGGAAGGAAGTCAGTTTTTAAGAAATCTAGTTGCTTATTAGGAGGGAAGGGTACAGGTAAATGGTGAGAAGAAAGACAGGCTTTCAATAAAAGTCATTTGAAAGATTTCTGTCCCTGTTTAATGTGTTCTTCATAAAGCAGTGAACAGTTTACGAACCACAGCCAAGCACAGTGGTTACTATAAGTATAACAGAATTTGAAAAGGTCAATGAATATTTCTAAAAATACTTAAAATTCTTTTATTCTAAGAATAGCTGCAGAATGTGATTAAAATGCCCAATATCAAAAAAGAAAAATTACAGAATTTCTTTTATGACTCACATGCCCTAAAATACACTTTTATTTTATCTTCCTTCTGGACATCTGAGCCTCAGCCTGTGATACAGAGCAACATATCTTCACTATGGGAAATAATAAGGGGAAGCCATGGGTTGGAGAATTGACTCTCTAAATAAATAAGATTTGTTTTGCTTCTTGTCATTTTTTTCCAAATGTTTTCACATCTTTGTTTTGAGATTCAAACCTTAAAATAGTGTATGTAGTTTTCAAGTGATTATACTTCTTTTCTAGTAGCACTGGAAATGTCTTTTTTCTTTCTTTTTTTTTGGTTGTTGCTTTTGTTTCTGTTTTTGTTTTTACATGTAGTGCTGGGGATCAAATCCGGTATTTCAAGCACTTTAGCACTTAGTTACACCCCCAGACCCAGTATAGGTATTTTATCCACTAAGTAGCATAATCCCCAGTTAGACCAGTTAGGAGTATTGTTTTAGCATATTTCAGGTTGCCTTGTGAAAAATAACACCTCAAAACCATTAGGAGAACTCTGGTTATTATTCATTCAGCTTGTGCTTCCTTGTTATATGCAATATTCATGCATATTTATAGAGAAGTGACAGAAGTGGTTTGTAAGGCTCAAAACCAACATGACCCTCCCAGCACCCAACCTGTTCTCCAGCAGAGGCATTGTTCTCAGCGGGACTCACCTCAGCATCGAGGCTGACATCAGCAAACACAGGATGTCGCAAAAGAGGTAAGATAGGGCAAGGAATCTTGCAGGTCCCTGGACATCTGGAGACACCTGAAAATACCTGAACTCCTCAGGGACTCTGCCCACTGAGGTGCAAGACAGCCAGAGAACTGTGACCACAAAGGTTTATTAACATCTTCCCACCTAGTGTCTCCTGACTTCTTTAACCCTTATAAGAAAGGTCTGCTTCCCTTTGTTCCCTGCAGACAGCGTTTTTGCCCTCTGTCTGCCTGTGTCAGGCACAGTAAATTCCACGCCATGTTGCCTTTCCAAGCCTTGTTGTCTTGGCTGGTCTCTGCCTCACACTGTTCCTCACACGGACTAAGAATACTAAAATGAGACCGTTAAAATCTATTTTATTGCTTTTATGAAGATGTACAGCTTTCGTAGTATGAGCTTATATATTTGTACCATATATACCGTACTCATTCTTACTGGATCGTAGTAGTATTGTTACAGCAAAATTGGGCTGAATTCCACAGGAGATCAAAGAACTCATTCAGAACAAATGGAGTTTATTAATTTGATTTAATAAAACTAATTAAACTAATTTGACCGGTCACCCCTTATTCCTGGTTTGCTGGTCAGGAATGTGGCACTTAACTGCCTTTGTTTCCACCTTGTATATATTTTTGGTTTCCGTGGTAATAGATTGGAATGTTTTAGGCCTGGCCACAGTTGTTTTCCTGTGCCACGTGACTGGGTCAGGCTCTGGCCACAATGATATATACTTTCTGTACTCTGTTCTATATGTCTCCCTTTATGGTTACAGTGTTTATCTAGGTCCAGGGAGGGGTGCATTTGGAGAAGACTCAGGTAAGGTTTGTCTTTGGAGAAGCGCTCCAGGGCAAAGTCAGGACTGCAGTTAACTCTCTACAACCCCTCCAGCATGTTTCTCAAGACACATTTTGAGGCTTGCACTAAGACTAGAATTATTCTATCTCAAAATGATATGCTAAAAGTCGCCGTCCCTTACACTATGAGTATGAAGGGAGTGGTTTCACTAGGAGGGGAGCTGTCTAGTGCAGGGCAGTTACGGGGATCTTAAATGGGCTCAGTTCAAGCTCTCTTCTTAGGTGCGGTATGGGAGGATTTCCCATCCTCACTTCCACCATCTCGTGAGCACTCTACGGCCCTGTCACCATGGAGGTTGATACATGAGGAAGTGGACAAACTCTGCCCAGATCTAAGGGTGAACACTGGGATCATTTCTACAAGGGGGTCACCAGGCATATACCAATTGCTGCCAAAGAGAGCCTCCCCTGGGGATGCCAGAGAAGGTGGAGCACTGACACAAACTCTAGCCCCTGGCAATGCATACTGGTCATTCCAGGGGGGCTCGGCACCACGGAGTCAACTCAGTTCCCATAGGTTCTTGACCTTCACATGATGCCTTTTTGGTAACCTTGAGCATGCTCTTCCTCACTGCTGTATGAAATGTTTACACACAGTCCCTTGAAGTCTGAACCTGTGGGTTAGATGCCTCAATGAAACGAACGTCAGGTCAGGTTGGCGAGTGAATCTCATGTGTAGTGAGGAGCACTGATCTCACCTCAGTCTCTCTCTCTCTCTCCACTTACTTTCTCCCCACATGGGAAAGGTATTTTTAGTATCAGGAGGAAACTGTACTTCCCTCAAACTCTCCTTCCCTGATGTTTGCCTATAATCCAATAGTCCCACTATTACCTATGTTAATGTTCCAAGGCTTTGAAACAAAGATGGAACTATAACCAGGAGGTTAACATAGATCTCTGAAAATTAAGTTTTTAAAATTAAAAACCATTGTTCTCCAAGCCACCTCATGCTGAAAACGTAAACTGCCACCCCCAGGCAGGAGGACTCACTCCTTCCAGCCCCTGGGTCAGTGCCTGAAGAAATCTATGTGTGGATGTTTCTGGGCTCGTTTGACCCTTTCTATCAATTAAGGTCTCCCATATTCCAGGTGTGTGTTGGGATCCCCCCCCATTCGGCCCAATGGCAAATATACTAATTTTCCCACTTCCAGGGGGCTTGTACTTTTGGTTACTGGTAGACAAATCAAAAACCTAGAAAGTCCGATTCCCATTCAGGGATGACTCGGCTGCAGCTGGAAACAGAGAGACTGCTTTTCTTCCTACAGTTTTGTCCCACAAACAGCTAGTGTTTAACCAAGGTAGTCTCTCCAGGCCAGGTCCACACCCACTTCACTTTCTGCCCTCCAGCTGCTTTCCGAAGCAGATGTCACTGCCTCAGTGTACTTACTGCAGTTGCATGCTTCCTCTGTGTCAACAGCCCTTATTGAATAATCAGACATTTTCCCCCTTAGAGTCAAGTCATTAGGCTTCAATCAATTCTATTTGTGACTACAAAGAAACTACAAAAATTGGGTAAGATTCATTTGGACTGCTTAAGGATTTAATATGGTTTAACAATAATTTAATCTGGAGGATAATGATCAAATTTGGGGAGATAAAAAAGGCTCAAAGCTGAAATTCCAGTCTAAGCACACGCAGTCGTTGTAAACGTTATTCACCTTATAGTAGATCTAAATTGTACACACTATAATTCAACAGTGAAGTATTCCTTTGAAAACAAACTTGTTCCCAATTCCCCATTTCCATTTAGCAGAAGAGAGACAATCTTTCCACTTAAAAGATAATTGTTTTTTTGGTGTAAACCTTAATTTCTTCTTAGCAATTGCTCTGACATTGTAGAATTTACACTCTTCCCCAGACAAGACATCTGGGCACAGATGCAGGACTTGTTATAACTGGAAAAGACAAAACAGTAAAGTGGTCAATACATGGTATGGGGCAAATAACTCTCTGCAAAGCACTCTAGAGTTGAAAGGTGCAATTCTGGGTCTTATTGGGACAACGGCTCCTTATTTGGGCAAGTAGCTCCTATCTGCATGCTGCTTCCTATGTTGCAATTTAGAAAATAAGGTGTGGTACCAACCAATAACACAGGCAGTGACTCTGCATTAATAAGAGTCGGGTGGTTTACAAAGAGGAAGTGGGGGGGGTCGCAAAACAAAAGCTGTCTTTACTCCTAATACCAGAAACAAAACTGTCTCTTTCATTTAGTTCTTTCATTTGAGCAAATATTAAATCATACCAACAACCTGTTATGTGTTTAATGGTGCTCTTGGGGAGATGTAAAAGGATTACACAGCTGTCCCACCTTAAAAAAAACTGCACTAAGAAAAAATAAAGATGGTGGAATGAAGCAGGGACTTAATCCTTTTTCCTCCTTGATACACCGGCTAGGCATTGTCTGATCAAGGGACTCCTCTGGACTTTAACTGGGCTAATGCATGAAGATGAATGTGTAGGTTTTGGTACAGTAAATTAGCAGCTTTACTATTTTATCAATTCAGTATTATGCTATACTTTGTTTTGATTTTGTTTTGTCTTTTTGACACGAAGTCTCACTATGCAGTTCAGGCTGGTCTTGAACTCACTTTGTACCCAGGCTGGCCTTGAACTCATAACGATCCTCCTGTCTCAGCCTCCTGAGTGCTGGGATTACAGGTGTGCGCCACCATGCCTGGCTCAATATACTTTCTGTTTTAGATGGCAAAGGATTTTCTAGACTTATGATGGTAAGATGCTCATTAAGGAGAATCACAAGAAATTTTAGTACCAGAATTTGCAAGTCACATTTATAGAATATCCACTTCAGTGCAGGCCAGCAACCTAACATATACGGTTAAGTAAAAGAAATTTTAAAAATTGATCCTAGGTGCTGGTGGGTGAGAAGTGGGAGCTCAGTGGTTGGATCATGTGCTTACCATGCATTAGGCCCTGGTTCAATCCCCAGTGTGTGCATGCACACACACACACACACACACACACACACACACACACACACACACAGAATTTCACACACACACAAATATACACACACTCAATTTTCTATTAGAAACATAAGTTTTTTTGAGACATGGTTTTGGTATGTAGCTCAGGCTGGCCTTAAACCAGCAGAGATCCTCCTGCCTTAGCCTCCCAAGTGTCAGATTACAGGCACAAATCACCATGCATGGCTAGAAACATAACTGGTTTTTGCTTTATGCTAATATGGCAGTTCTGAAATACAAAAAGCTCTGAAAACTTTTTTTTTTGGTAACCATTTAGTGGTAAAAGCTGACTTGACAAACTTATCTGGCAATAAAACCTATGAAGCTATTAAACTACGTATAACCTTTACATTTTGACTTTTGTGAATGTTTTTAATTTTCACTCAAAAATTATTTTGATTATGGGATGCTGTCCTAGCACTCTCTGAGTATGTAATATAATATAGAATAGATGCATATATTAATATTTTTCCAGGCTGGGGGTTGAATCCAGGGCCTCTTGTGTGTTAAGCAAGTACTCTACAGCAGCAGTTCAAATCTGAGAAATTTTGAATTTCAAAACACACACTGCTAGGCTTTGGGATCTGGTACTACAGGACTGTATACAATGCAATACATATCCTTAACATTTCTTTTTGTTAGGATAAATTTATATCATGTATACAAATTAAGTCAGATTTTCTGGTTTGAATCTTAGTTCTGTTACATATTAGCTGTACACACATTCTTAACTTTTCTCATCATTAACATGAGCATAATTGTCAGGAACTAGATTCTGAAGATTCTAAAAGGTAACATGCAAAGACACTTAGAACAATATTTTGCACTTAGTAATTGCAAACTGCTAATTTTTAATACATGGCAGCTATAATTCTCCTGCCTGCACTATTGTTTTAACTTTGAGTAGGACAAATACTAATTATCATTTTCGAACTTTTCTCTGATATTGATACACATTTATTTTTCTACATGAAAATCAGAATTATGTTGCAAAATTTTTAACAAAAACTGCATTGGGATTTTGATTAGGATTAGTTTAGGGGAAACTGACATATTTCAGTGTTGAGCCCTCTCATTTATTCAAGGACGTGAAACAAATGTCCCTTTTCTCTCAAGGGGTATGTTTCCTAAGCCTGGAAGTTACTGTTGATGGTTATAAGTGCCGAACAAGTTCTCAAATATGCATTCCCTTTTAGTTTTTAGCAAATGCAAAACTAAATATGTGAACGCCTTCCCTTGCACTAGGGAGCTGCTGGACTTAATGTGTTAGCACACTTCCCTCACACCAACTCATATATTGAACCCCTAAACCCCAGTGTGATCAGATTGGGAAGCTGGGAGACACATAACTGGGTTATTTGGGGTTCCCACAGTGGCATTCCTACCTTCCCGAGAAGAGACATCAGATGGACTATTCTTTCTCCACGCTCACAGAAAGGTCACTAAGCAGGGCTAGGTCTGATAGGGACGACCTCACTGATAACGATCACGCGGGTACCCTCATCAGAGAGGTGAGCAAGGATATTTCTGCTGCTCAGGCCGTGCTGTCCTTAGTGTTGTGTTATGGCAGTCTGAATAGACTATCACTGGATACACTCATTACTTAGTGTGCCCTCCGACTCTTGGTTACCAGGTTTCACAAGTTAGTGACAGCAACCAAAACAGAAAGAGTCTGAATCAGCTAACGCGACAACAGAAAGGGCTACTTTGTGATTAGCACTTTTTTCTCATACAGCTTTGAACAAGGATCATTTCAGGAAAAATAAAGGCTTCTAGAGTCACCATTTCTTCATCCAAAATGAAACTTTGAACTCTGCAGGTAAATTACACATAGCTTCACTATTTTATTGCACAGAAGAATATCAATAAAATTATTAGGGCTATGGGCATAGTGGCAGAGCTTTTACGAGGCTCTGGCTTCAATCTTCAACATGCAAAACAAGTTATTGATATTTAGCAACGCGGTGTAATACTTGGGCATATTTTGAAGTCATAACATGAAGTAGTAACCTTTCTACTCATTCCTTATAGTTGTGGAAAACTTCAGAATTTGCTAAATGTACTCACATGCCAAATTTTCTTGAAATTCTCAAAATGAATACAAATGAAGTATCTGTCTCATTTTATGAATGAAGGAAACAGATTTGGACAAGTGGATGTGTCTCCATAAGGAAGTACAGAATCAGGGATGGACTTAATGTAATCGAGAACTTACATGAACACCATGGCCCCCAACCTAAGCTTTCAGGTGGTGGGATCTTTGTTTAGCAGCTGATATAACTTCCTGGCTGACTTCTGCCACGCTGTACTTAGCTCAGGGAGCCCCCGATGCCTCAGACATTCTGCCCAGTGCCGGGTTAGAAACCTGCTGGATGATGTGGTGCTGCCCTCCTGAGGGGCAAACCTCTCTCCAGCAGTGCCCACAGAGCTGGAGGCAGACACTGGGGCACCAAAGGGGCTTCTCTCCCCATCTGAAGTGTCTGCTTCCAGGATCCCTTGCCTTCTCTTCCCCGCTGCCTTGTACACAGTCAAAGGAAGGTTTGAGATTTGAGGTTAGGTCTAAATGAGAAGCAGGCAGACAACAGGAGACTCACAGGCCTAGATTTACTCCCTGTCCTATTTTATCCTGAACCAAACCTTTCACTAGTAGCTTCTTGGCCACAGGTTGTGAAACAATCCCTCAATTTGATATAAGACTTGCTCTCAATGAAGTAGAAAGAAGCAAAAACACTGTTGAAACAGAACAACTTTATAAGGCAATGAAAATGAAGAGAATGTCACATTTAATTTAAAAACAAGCAAACTATACATCAAGTTATTTTTCTGAAAAGTCAAAGGACATTTCTGACTTTGTATTGACGGTATACAGAGAAGATAAATGACAAGGTATGCAGTAGTAGTTGTTCATGTCCTAGGAAATGTTAATTTCTAAAATTCTTGTTCCAATAATTGTTTACATTGATATATCTTACAAACCACACAGGGAAGGGCACAATATTAATAACTTAAAGCTGATCTTTGAATTTAAATCTCTAGGCATTTTTTTGATTCAAATTTTATGTAATTTTGTCTAACTTTATTATGGCTCGGAGGTATTCATAGTAAGACACTGATCTTGTCACTTGGAGGAAAAAAGAATGTGGTTTTTTTTTTTTGCAACAGGGTCTTGCTGTGCAGTTCAGGCTGGCCTTGAGCTCACTTTGTATCCCAGGCTGGTCTTGAACACATAACAATTCTCCTGCCTCAGCCTCCCAAGTGCTTGGATTACAGGTGTGTGCCACCATGCCTGGCAAAAATGTGTTCTTTCAATACTATTAAAGTTATTTTAAATAGTTTCAACAGAACTATAATGGAATCTTATAAGAATTTTACAATTACCAAATGAGAAAGTATCCCAGTATTTCCTTAGTAACTGCTCAGGCAAGATCTTGAGGGGATCCACTATATCTTCAAAGGAACAGAGTAGAATTTTATTTTGAGTGTAGATGAGAAACACTGTGGTACATAGGGGGATGCAGGACCACATGATGGGGAACTACCGCATTTTAGTTTTGACTCTGAGGTTTTAACCAAATCATTTAATCCTTACAAGCCTTAACTTCCTCATTTGTAAATAAGGAGATAATTCTTATATCATGGAATATCTGGAATAATCAAATGAAACACTATTACATGCAGAAAGAAAGAAAAAAATCATCAAAGGCTCACAATATGTGAGGTATTGTAGTTACAAGTGAGATTCTTAAGTGCTCCTTTAGGCTCATGAGTCTACCAAATTAAAATTCTAAATCAAATTGTTAAAATGTTTTTAACTTCAATAATCTATATTTCACTTCACAAGAAACTCCTTTAATATTATTACAAAAGCCTTACTGTTAGGAAATCTCAAAAGCAGAGTAAATCAACAGTGGAAAATAAAAATGCTTTCTGTAACTATTTTCTTCCAAATGAATGTCATCTGTTTGCAGATTAGTACTTCATAATAAAAATTATCTATGTATTTTATATTTTCATAAAATACTTTCCAAACTGGACACTAATTAGCTGTAGTAAGTCAGGATAGTATTTAAAATTTAACAGGCGAAAAGTCTAGTGTATTGTTATAATTGACTACTATTTAAACACTATTCTATGGAATTTTTTTTTTTTTTTGGTACCAGGAATTGAACTCAGGACCTTGTGCTTGCTAGGCTGGCACTTACGCCACTGACTTATATTCCCAGCCTTAAACACTATTTTAAAGAGGTTAAATAATTTCACACAGTTTTTAAAAAAGCATTCCATAGATAAAACTTCCTTAAGCAGACTTTTAATCCAAAATGTCACCCATTACATTTGAGAGGGAGGAAATTAGATACATCAAAATATGCTGACAGAACATTTTGTTTTTCCTAAAAATAAAATTCAATAAATCAAGAAAATTATTAATATTATAGATCAAAACCCTAAGATGTTAAAATTAGAAAAATTATCTAACCATATATTTTATTTTTAGTAAATCATACATGTATCTTTACATCAACCTTCTGAGAATAATCTTATTAGAATATAAATATCACAAGAGTTTAATAAATGTTGCAATAAAGCATTTTTTCTATGAAACACACATACATGTTTAACACACATATATTTAAGAAGGATCCATATCTTCTGGCTACAGATAAAAAAAAACCTTGACATGGTCATAATCTTTATTTTGACCTTTTATAGAAATAACTTTAAAATAATAAGACATATTTTTAATCATTCTGGAATATAGTTAGGTCTCAGTTTATTTTCAGTGTACCACTGCACCTAGTTTTAGTAATCTTTCATAGTTTCTTTTCAGGAAGTTTACTTATAAGAAAAATAATTTAAAACTACTTTGGTACTTGATACTTAAAAGTATAGTCAGAATACATACAGCATATATATATCTTTATAAGAATAAATATCTAAGCTATTGATGTTTTGTTTCATAGACACTAGGCAGATACATGATTTGAACTTTAAAAAACACAGAGCAGTCACAATTCAAATGTGTGTGAAGCAGAGTTGAAGAGTTTTTTATATTTGACACACACACTACATGTGTCAAGGACACAGCTTCTGAAATACATTTTCTGCTCCCCCAAATCTTGCTATAGAATATTACATAATTATACTTAATCATTATTTACCAGGGACCTTTGCTATTCTGACCATAGGCTCTTGCAATTAAACCAAAGATTACTAACTTCATTTTTTTAATCTTTAGGTGGTATTTCTCCTTTACCTACCTTATATAATAAAATACATCAGGAAAAGCAACTACTCTTCGGATGTTATATAACAAATAATTATTTAGGTGATAAAGAGTTCATAAAATTTTCAAGGTCTGCTAAGGAATTCTGAAGTTCATCATTCATATCCCAACTTCTCAGAAATTTTTTAAGAGTGTCTAAAGCAATTACTGCTTCATCTTTTGATGGTAAAGGCAGTGCAGTCTCTACAGCTCCCTCATCCTCATCGGAAGTGTAAAATCCAGCCTCATCTGGTTTGCTTCCTTCTGTGCCTTCTGAGCTGTCATCTGCTGCTGCCTCACAGGTTTCCAGGTCCTCATCCAGGGCAGCATATTCCTCTATACACAAACCTTCCAGAAATTCCACTCCTGTCCCCAGAGTGTGGGCAGCCAGATCAGGACCACTGTCACTCTGTCCCTCGGTTGTGTCATGTTCTTCCTTTTGAGATTTGAATCCTGCTTCTTCATAGCTTCTAACAATGGTCTCTGTGGTTACGGTCCTCCAACAGAGATGCAATGTGTCAACCGCATCTAGCAGTGAAAAGGCAAATTCTGTGCTACTTTCCACAGAGTTTAAAAATTTCTTGATGAGACAGTGTCGATACTTAATTTTAAGGCTTTTGATAACACCTTGTTTCATAGCTATAAATTTTGGAGATAAACATGATGGAAAAAATGCTAATTCAATGGATTTTAGGTTCTTAACCTCTGGATGTGCAGGAAAAGAATCAACAAAAATCACTACTCTTCGTTGCTGGGCTTGAAATTTTTCATCAAGCTTCTGCATCCATTGTTCAAATATATCCGAGGACATCCATGCCATTTTGTTAGCTTCATAATACACAGGCAATGATTTTATACCTTTGAAACAATGTGGGTTTCTGTTCTTTCCAATGATAAGCAAGGGAAGTTTCTCTGAGCCGTCCATGTTTGCACCAACAACCAAAGTTATCCTGTCTTTGCATAACTTTCCAATTGAACAGGTTTCTCCTTTAAATGCAAATGTATTTGTAGGTAACATTCTATAAAGCAATGCCGTCTCTTTTATATTAAAAACATTTTTAGGATGATAATCATTTAAATAATAAGGAAGCACATTTTGGGACCACACAGTTGAAGGATCTACTGGTACACCTGAGGCTTCTGCAGGTTGAGCTCTGAATACTAAGCCGTACCTAGATTTGAAACGATCCAGCCAACCATTACTGCATTTAAAATCATTATGTCCCAGTTTCTGGGCAAAATCATTAGCTTTTAGACGCAACATTGGACCATTAACTGGTACATTTAGACACTGAGCAATTCGATACCACCGCATTAATGCCTCTTCCAGGTCTGTATAAAAGGCAGTTCTCAGTCTTTTCCTTTTGGGGTCAAATCTCAGAGATTCAAAGGCTTCTAGAACTTTGTCTTTATTCTTCATAATAGAGGACAGTGAATTTTTCTTTATTCCATATTCAGCTGCAATTTCGGCTTTTTTCTTGCCACTTTCCACGGCGTTTATGATGTCGATCTTCTCCTCAATAGACAGACTCTTCTTTTTCTTCACTGTTCCGGGCAGAGCTGCAGCAACCCCAGCAGCTTCTGCCATCTCACCCCGCACTGGTGCTGCGATTTCTCTGCTTGGGGCCGAGGGTCTGTTTCTCTAAACCTGTTTTTCGGTGTGATATGGATTATTGCTTCTTATCTCATTTCGTGTATTAAAAGTTGGAAATGTCTAGTAGTCTCACTCCTCAGGAAACTGATGACTAAATATATTTTTTCAAAAAGATCTGAAGGAGAAAATGTTACATGTAACTAGAACGTTTCAAAAGAGAAACTTCCTTCTTCAGACTTGCGCGGCTAAGTTTATAGCATATTCAGTTCCAGAAGTCAAGCTAAAATAGAAATCTCATTATGTCAAACCTGCCCAGCCCTGCTGATATATTTTTGGAACTGCAATCCTTTAAGATGATCCATTTTATCTATGCATGCATTCAGCCTCCTATTAATTCTCTGCAGAAGGCCTCACAGATAAGAAGAAAACACATTCAAAAAATTTCATGGGAACCATTCGCCATTAATTTTCAAGCCTCTTCAAGGGTAAAGAAGAAAATGGTAGAATCCTTCTAGAACTTGCCAGTGTATCTTCTTTCTCTCTTAAAAATGTTTTAGAAAAAAAAGCAGTTTTAGTAATATGTTAATCATCTGTCACAAAGAATACATATATATCAATTATTATATTCTTAATAACCATGAAGACAATGGGATCATGTTTCTGAAAATATAATAACCAAGGTTTCTAGGAGAAATACTTACCCCCAAAGGGCCTCTCTGTGAAGATTCTCTAGCTCTGCTCTGCATCTGAACTCTCACTTGACTGTGAATGCTTTCTAATATATACTTCTGAAACAAATCAGACAAATTCAGTCTGTTTTTAAAACGTGCGCTCACCAAAATTAAAGAACTAAAAATGATGCTGGATAGATCCTTGGTGGCTATTTTTACATGAGGTCACATACTGCACCCTCTGACTTCTCTAAAAGAAAAAAAACATAGTCAGACAGTAGTCACAAGACTCAACTTTTAATAGTACATGGGCGACATTGGCTCTTTATAGGAGTCTGGTAGAAAATGCTTCACTAAAATAATCAAGTCATTAATAATTCCATTTTAAAAATCTAAATGTCCTTCTACCTAAAAGCTTCAAAATCCAGTAATTTATTTATCAACTGAACACCTTAGTAAAACGTACACAGGTCACAAATACTTGAGAAAATGCATAGGAATAAACAAATAATTATGAAGATCAGAGCAGAAATTAACACAACGGAGACTAAAAAATTCATACAAAGAATTAATGAATTAAAGAGTTGGTTCTTTGAAAGAATAAATAAAATAGATAAACCTCTAGCCAACTTTATCAAAAAAAGGAAAGGAAAAACTCAAATTCAGGCAATAAGGAATGAAAAAGGTGAAATCACTATAGATCCTATAGAAATTCAGAAGATCATCAATACCTACTTAGAAAATCTTTACTCTTATAGGATGGAAAACAGAGGAAATGGACAGATTCCTAGACACATATGAATTACCAAAGCTGAATCAAGAAGATATAAAAATCCTGAATAACTCAATATCCAACAAAATTGAAAACGTAATAAAAAACTTACCAGCAAAGAAAAGTCCAGGTCCTGGTGGATTCACAGCTGAATTCTGTAAGAAATTTAGAGAAGATTTAATGCCAATTATTCTCAAACTCTTTAATAAAACTAAAAGGGAAGGAATTCTCCCCAATTCATTCCTGGAGGCAAGTATTACCCTGATAACAAAACCAGAGAAAGACTCAGCCAAAAAAGAGAACTACAGGCCAATATCGCTAATGGACATACATGCAAAAATACTAGCAAACAGAATGCAACAAATCATCAAGAAGATTATACATCCTGACTAAGTGGGATTCATCCTAGAAATGCAGGGGTGGTTCAATATACACAAATCAATTAATGTAATGACCATATCAATAGAGCCAAAGACAAAAATCACATGGTCATCTCAATAGATGCAGAAAAAGCTCTTGATAGTAGTCTAACACTCATTCATGATAAAAACACTACAGAAAATCAGAATAGATGGTCTTCACTTCACTCTGATAAAAGCCATCTATGACAAACCAACAGCTAACATCACACTAAAAACTGAAAGCTTTCACTTTAAAATCAGGAACGAAACAAGGATGTCCACTGTCTCCACTCCTGTTCAATACAGTGCTGGAAACATTAGCCAGAGCAATTCGACAAAAGTAAAAGGAATAAGGATAGGAAAGGAAAAAGTGAAATTATCATTATTCACAGATGAAATGATACTGCACATAGAAGACCCCATAAACTCCACCAAAAGACTCCTAGATTTAATAACCAAATTCAGTAGCATAGCTGGATACAAAGTCAGCACTCAAAAATCAACAGCATTGGGGCTGGGGATATAGCTCAGTGGAATAAGCGCTTGCCTAGCAAGCGCAGGGTCCTGAGTTCGATCCCCAGTACCGCAAAAAAAAAAAAAAAAAAAAAAAAAATCAACAGCATTCCTGTACACAAACAAATACCCTTGGAGAGAAATTAGGGAAACAACACATTTCACAATGGCATCCAAAAAAATGAAATACTTAGGAATCAATCTAACAAAGGAAGTAAAAGAGCTATACAGTGAAAATTACAGTACTCTGAAAAAAGAGATCAAAAAGGATTTCAGAAAATGGAAAGATATTCCTTACTCATGGACAGGAAGAACCAGCACTGTGAAAATGGCCATACTCCCAAAATTACTGTACAGATTCAGTGCAATCCCAATTAAAATACCATTAGAATACCTCACAGATCTATAGAAAAAATTCCTAAAATTCATCTGGAACCAGAAGAGATCTAAAATAGCAAAAGCAACCTTGGCAACAAAGGCAAGGCAGGAGGTATCACAATCCCTGACTTGAAGTTATACTACAAAGCTAATATGATAAAATCAGCATAGTACTGGTAAAAAACAGACCTGATGATCAATAGAACAGATGATAAGATGCAAACACAACTGTAATCACACTCAGCCACCTTATGTTTGACAAAGAGGCCAAACATGTTCCCTGGAAGAAAGATAGCCTCTTCAATAAATGGTGCTGGAAAAACTGGATTTCCACATTCTGAAGACTAAAATTAGACCCATGTTTATCACTATGCACTAAACTAAAGTCAAAATGGATCAAGGATCTAAATATTAAAATAGAAACACTAAATCTACTGGAAAAGAAAATAGGTGGAAATCTTAAAGACATAGGGGTAGGCAGAGAGTTCAAGAACAAAAACCAAACTGCATGGCAAATACCTGAAACAACAACTGTGATCTCATCTTATTGAAAAGTTTTGGCACATCAAAAGAAATCACCAACAGGGTAAAAGAAAACCCACAAATTGGGAAAAAAATTATAGCCAACTGTCCCTCAGACAAAAGAATCAGGCCTCCAAAATTCAGAGACCCAATCCAAAAATGGGCATCTGAGATGACTATACACTTCTCAGATGAAGAAATACAAATGACAAATAAACACATGAAAAAATGTTCAACATCATTGCTCATGCAAGAAATGCAAATTAAAACAACACTGAGACTCCATCTCACCCCAGAAAGAATGGCTATCATCAAGAAATCAACCAATAACAAATGCTGGAGAGGCTGTGGGGCAAATGAACCCTTCTCAACTGTTGGTGGGAGTGTAGACTGGTGCAACCCCTATGGAAATCAGAGTAGAGCTTCCTCACAAAACCAGGATTAGAGGTCCTACTTAACCCAGCTCTTACCCTTTGAGTATTTTTCCAGACAAACTGAAAACATCATACCACAGCAATATATGTGCACCCATGTTTATAGCAGTGCAATCTGTCATAGCTAACCTTGGAAATAACTCAAATACCCATCAATGGAGGAATGGATAAAAAAGATGTGGTATTTTTATACAATAGAGTATTACTCAGCTATAAAAAAGCTAAACCTGAGGACTTTATAGGTAAATAGATGCAACTAGAGACAATACTCATAAATGAAATAAATCAGACCTGCGCATATAAATGTCATATTGTCTCCTAGTGTAAGAACCTTAAAGAGAAAATAATACCCAAAAGGTATAACAGATATTGTGAGAGGGAAACAAATTGCTCAAAGGGAAGGAACAACTGGAATGAGGGAAAGGAGGAAAGAAATAAAGAAAGGGGAAAAAATTATATATATGTGTGTATATACACACACACAGGATATATATATATGTGTGTGTGTGTGTGTGTGTGTGTATATATATATATATATATATATACACACATACATACAAGGATAGCTGGGATAAGTGTACTGCTGACATATATTGGTTTATTGAAGGCAACAGTTAATACTTAAATTATCTTTGACCAATTTTGCATGCTTATATCTGGTCATCTCAACAGCTAATTTGAAGACAGCAATACGTAATATAACCATTGTTGAATTCTGACCATCTTCTTTAGTGAAGCTCTATTGTTTCTGTTTTTTATCCTAATTGTTTGATCAACCTTGCATTGTTAAATCTGGTAACCAGAACAACCTTGTTGAAAATAATATGTAATGTAACAACCATTGTTAATTTCTTATTATCTTGTTTTGCAATTCTGTACCATTTTTAATGGTTTTGTGTTGTTTTTGTCTTTGTTGTTATTTTGTTATTTTTTTCTCTTTAAAATAAAAAAAATTCTTCTGCCTCTATTGTCCAACTCAAAGGCAATTTTATCATAGTGACTATAACCATCAAAGGAGGAATACTGATAAAAAAAGTCTTAATAATAATAACCTAGGGGTTTGGTTTCCAAATTGCTTTACTACCTATATTTCAAATAACTAACCAGAAAAATAAAATGATGTCAGTGATCAAACTATTATGTGGTTGAGTGTAGTCCAGAATCTAGGCTTTTAAAACATCAGGTCAACATTCTTTTCGCTATTTATAGTATCCTTCAATCATACTGGTGGGCTTTCTGATCACAGTTACACATTTTACACTCCTAGCACCAAGTCAAGTCAGTATTTCCAGTATCTATCTAGACACACACACACACACACACACACACACACACACACACACAGAGCAATGCAGACATCAAGGAAATATAGTGCTAGCCTTTCTAGGTAACTGAGATTTGACCATGCAACTGGGGGGAAAAAATCTTCATATATAGGTTTTCCTTGTACATTTTCCTGTGATTTTCTGTAAATTTGCAATTACTTCAAAATAAAACGTTTAAAAATATCTTGTTCTTATTAAGAAGATACCAATGTTCAGAAGTTGAGATAATAAGAATCAGTATTTCAAGAAAAGACTAACAACTTTATAAGAGAAAATGGACATTCCCAACTCTTAACCTTTTTACCTTATTTTATTCTACCATCTCAAACAACTAGGATTATAGAAAAAGTAACTTGAATGTCCTCTTACTCCATACTGATGAAAACCATGTAATATAGGTGGAACATTCCTAATCCAAAAATCTGAAATTCAATGGACTTGTGGATCATGGATACTCATCTTGCTAAGTCTATGCAAGTAATCCAAATTTGAAAAAACCCTCAAATATGAAATACTTCTGGCCCCAAGCATTTCAGATAAGGACTACTGAATTTCTCTATATAGTCAGAGATCATAGGGTATCTTGAAGAGTGATCTCTATTTAGAAAGATCTTGCCCTTCATTAACAGTACTTATTCTTTCAAAAACAGCAAAGTTATAATTTTTCATGATAAAACATATTATATTCATAAAATAATCAAATACGTAATTCCAAACTACACAAACCGGACTTTTTCCCCTAGAAAAGCATAAAGTACCAGTACTGCCTAGTCAACGAAATGGATAGTCTCCCGTCTCCCACAACACAATGTTTGGTGTGCTTTTTTTGCAGGGATAACGGCGGTCACTCTTATTTCTAAGAAGTATTCATCTTCTCAACTGAGCTCATTAATCACACCTCCCCTTTGTACATTTTATAGCAGAGAAAAGCTATACTGCATGTCAGGGAATATTTTCCCCATGTCAACAGTAAAGTTACTGTTGCTTTACTACGTAAGACTTGCCAATTGAACTCCAAATAAAGAAAAGGGTCAATCCTAATAGTAATAAGAAAGGAATACCATGTAAGTTGTGATGGCACACATTTGTAATCCCAACACTTGGGAGGCTGAGGCAGGAGGATTATAATTCTGAGGCCAGCCTGAGCTACACAGAGAGATCCTGTCTCATGAAATAAAACAAGATAAATTTTTGTTATTGCCTATCAGGACGGCAGTAGCTAGTGTTTGCCAGGGTACAGTAACATAGATGTTTAGGAGGCATATAAATTGGTACTGAGTTTATGGAGGGCAAATTAGTAACATCACACAAAAACCTTAAAAATATATATAACCTTATCCAGAAAGACTCTATCTAGGATTTTTATCCTGAAAGAATACATAAAATAACTTCTTAGAAATGTGTTCATTTTCTATTGCTATGTAACAAATTAGCATACATTAGTGCCTCATAACAGTGGCCACTTACTCTCTCACACTTCTGAGGGTGAGAAGACAGCAGGGGTTCAACCAGCTCCTCTGGTTAGGGTTTCAGAAAGTGGAAATTCTGACATCAGGAGCAGGACTGTTACCTGTGCAGTGTGGGAAAGAATTTGCCTCCAAGCCCATCCAGGTTGCTGGCAGAATTCAGTTCCTTGCTGTTGCAGAAATGAGGTCCTTGGCATTTTTGTTGGGTGTTGGCAGAGACTGCTCTCAGTTCCCACAGCCTTCCATCAGGTCCCCCATCTGTGGCCTTCATCTTATAACAGAGACTATTTCTCCTGTGGAATCTCTTACACATTCTGAACCCGATGTCCTGCATTGCCACTGGCAGGAGAATACCCTCTGCATTTCATGAGCTCCTGCATGAGGTTGGGGGCTGTTCAGATTATCCCTTTTTGATGAACTCAAAGCCAACTATTAGTAACCTTGATTTCATCTGCAAACTTCCCTGGTATGCAGCATTACACAAGCAGAGAGTGTTACTGTGTTCACAAGGGAGGGGGCAGAAGGGGAGGCCACCGGAGGTCGTCTTAGAATTCCGCACGCCACACAAGAATAATGCTTGTGCTGTTTCTATACAGTCATAGAGACAAAACAGAAAATAACCTCAATGTGTGACAAAAAGTTAAGTCAAGGAATGTCTATCTATATGTTGAAATACTGTTAAGCCACTGAAGGACGTTTAATGGTAGGAGGAAACCATGATATATTAAGTGAAAATGCAAAATACAAACTATATGCAACAAATACCGACTATAACATGAAGGTAAAGGCTCTTAGTTAGTCCTATAGTGCTCAGTCCCAGCAAACAATAGATTCTCAATAGCAAATGAAGTAAATGAAGACAAATATTGAGTGAGTGTGTGTGTGTGTAGAAAAAGACACTGATATGGTCTATATCTAGATGTTCCCCAAGAGCCCCAGGCAGGGCTTCTGGAAAGACTGGATTTGGGGTTTATAACTAACTTGCCATTAGCAGATGGGGTCAGTGAGAAGAGCAGGGCTCCTGGGGTGTGGCCCAGAAGGGCTCCCAATTCTTCCCCTTCCAGCTTCTTCCAAGGCTCTCTTTGCCTGCCAAGACAGAGCAGCTCTTCTCCCCTGAGGACGTGCCACTGCGCTGCTCTGCCCTGGAGCCAGCCCACTGCAGACTTAAACCTCTCTTCCTGTATGCTGTGGGTGTGTGGCAGACAAGGAAAGTGACTATGACAGATATTGCCCGAAATGTTGAATGTTCCCTCCAGCTAGGTGAATGATAAATCAACAGGGTTTTAGAAAAAAAAAATCTCAGTATCAGGAATCATAAAGCTGGCATGTTTTCCATTCAGAATTTCTATGTGTGATAAGTTACTCTCCTCTAATCAGTTTACAGTTACATTGTCTATACAGAATCAACCGCTTTCCAAACTGAAGAAAGCATTCACTCTTTGTCTTCCACAAATAGCAATTATGTCCCTATAACTCTGTCTATACCATTCCCATAAGCAGCCATTGCTGGTTTTCTGGAACTTGCCTCGTGTGCATCAGGCAACATATTTCTATAGCTCCAGGAAAGTTTTCTGGTGCCATGAAAAAAGAAAATGAGTCTAAAGTTGTCTCCCAAAAAATATCACGGGAGACAGATCTGCAGACAGTAGTATAAAGCAAACTAAAATGGGGGCTCAAATGAAGGGATGAAAGAGGTTTGGAAAACGAATTCTCGCAAGCAGGATAAAGAACAGGTTTATAACTGAAGCAGCACCGGCACTCCACTGTAAATGATGGATAAGTACAGGGCAGGTAAGGAGAGATAGGCCGGCACTTCTGTCGATAAGAACATAGAATAAAACAGGCAGCTTAAAGCTTATTAAATACCAGTAGTTCTATGCAATGAAATCTTCCCATCTATATTGATATCTTTATCTACTGCCTAATGAGCACCTCTCCTCCAGATGTATAAGAGGGTACTCATTTAGTGGGCTGTAGACTAACAGCACTGGAGGGCAAAACTGGAACCAGACCTTGGTAAGCCTCGGGGGCCAGAATAAGGAATCAGAATTCACTCAATATGCCGCAAATCCCAATTAAGGTTTTGGAATGGAAGAATGAAAGAATCACATGAGAAGCTTTCCCAAGTTATAATAAATGCATAAGAGCACTTTCCTGCTTTTAGAAAGAAGTGATTCTTAAAGTCGTAACATCACTAAGTTACTTTGTCAGGTACACGTTACTAAACTTTTTCTTTTTTTAATCTAAGAAGTTCTTGTAACTCACAGTGTACAGGTTTACTTTGCACCCAACTTATCTGGGGGCTTCTTAAAAATGTTCCATCATTACTCAGCATTCTCTAAAACAGTTTGTTTCCAAAGGATTAATGATTGTGTGATCAGCAATGCAAAGACAACTACTATGAAGAGCAATGCAATTTTGAGACATCGCCAGCATTCTCATAGAAAAGATCTAAGGGTAGCAATTTTCTGTTTTTCTTTTGGAGATAGGGTCTCACTATGTAGTCCAGGCTGGCCTTGAAGTCACTATGTAGCAGAGGAAGGCCTCAAACTTGTGGTGATTCTCCTGCCTCAGCCTTCTGAGTGCTGGGATTACAGGTATGTGCCACTATGCCCGGCTATCTCTTGAGAAAATAGTGGTAAGCAGTATATAGCATTCAACATCTAAATCAGAGGTGAAAGGGCAATGCACATTTAACTCATTCAGAAAAGATTAAAAACAGTATTCTTTAATCTGTTGTCTCCTCTCCTTCCTGGTCACAAAACAAAAGGCCATTAGAGTTCTCCCCAAATGCAGAATAATCAACATAAATCATATCTAATTTTTAAAAAGCTGAATGACTAGATGACCTCTCCAGTCATAAATCTCAAAAGTGAAAATCCATTCTTCCTAAACAGAATGGTAGGTGGAATTCCTCAAGCTGCAGGAAAAGGAAGCAAGTAAGGTAGGAAGGAAAGAGAGGAAAATGAGTCTCCATCTAAACAGGGTTAGGATTAAAATAGGTTTTACAATCCTAGCACCCTGGGCAGCTGAGGCAGGAGGATTGCAAGCTCAAGAATAGCCTGGGCAATTAAGTGACTTAGTGAGAGCTTGTCTCAAAATAAAAATAAAGGGATGCAGCACAGTGTGAAGGCTCTGTGTTCAATCTCCAGCGCCACAGAATTAACTAATTTTAATAAGTCTTTCCGTTAGTAGCAGAAAATTTTCCTGTTCTCTGGATTTGATTCCCAGCACAATGTTTTAAAAAGTGAAAACTTTCCACAAACTAAAGAACACAGGCCGCTGCTTCCTTTATGTCTAAGGATGTATAGAATTTAACAATATTCTGTCACCAGCTGAAGTAACCGCCAGTGTTTTTTTATGACCAGCCCACATTCTCATTTCCCTTGCGGCAGTAGAAGTCATGGTCAGATTAACTCTCTGCATAGCATAAGATGAGCATAATGAATGAAAAATAACTATCAATAGTACCAGAATCTCATTTCACCTGTAGAAAGGTGAGAATGCATGAAGAGCATCTGACAAAATTAACAAACAGTACTATCACCAGGGGAAAGAAATAAGCATTACTTCTGAGTAATTCCATGAGGCTCTATTCAAAACCAACAGCAGCTGCCAAGGAAACCACACAGCTAAGGGCAAATCATCAAGGCGGGCGTTCACCTTTCTACTCTCAGAAACACCTTTCACAGTCTAACAGACTCACTTTAGTAAGGTTAAGAATCTCAACTCAAGAGACAGCAGGCAGGACTCCTTAAGGGAACAGCCAGCCAAAGTTAGGCAGTCGTGCCCACATATTCAAGCACAGCTGAGCGCTACTACGCAAGGCACCCTTTGGCAATCCTGGGATGAACTTCTTTACTCAGCCGCAAGTTCTGTAGCTACTCTGGTCCTGACCCATAAGAGCAGTAAATATTCTAGACTCAGCAGACTGATGGGCTCCACGCCAAGAGGATGGCTTTGCACAAAAGTCCACAGTAAGCTGCAGAACTGAAGTTATGGTCGGAATGAGTTGGCACACGTATCTGTTCGTTTCTTTAGTAAAGACGGAGCCATTGAAGATAAGGAAGGAACCTTTCTACTAGATTTATGCTTGAGGATTTCAGTGGTGTTTTTGTAAGAGGTGGAATCCTGGAAATCTCAGACAAAATTTTTACTTGCCCTTGAAGTATTTGGAGTGTCACAGGTATTTATTATTCGTGAACCTGGGGAAGATATCTGTACAGGCATATGTCACTACAATGAACCTCCCTGGAAATGTGTAGAGGCAGAGGTGTGCCTAGTCTTGTCAGCTAATATGACAAAAGTGGGTGACCAGTACTGGCTAAAGAAAGGTCAATCTGGCTGTGAGCACAGCTACCCTTTGCTTTTCTACAACGGACAAGGAGAGCAGAAGTGAGCAAGCAGCCAAGGCTGTCAAAGGAAAAACAGTCTATCAGTCTAAAGGGCGATGCGTGGGGATGGATCGACTATAATAAGTAACACATTGTAAGTGGGCTTCAGATAAGTCTAGCAGTTTAGCAGTACTGCGGAGTCAGTTTCCTCCACTCTGTGCTGGGATGCGAAGAGTACCCGAAGTGCAGGTGGCGGCCTCTACTTAGCAAACTGGGAAGGGCTGAGAAGGGACTGTTCAGTAATTTCTCCAGACAGGGCAGCGAGCTGCTTAAAAAGTAGTGGAGCGAGCAAAGGACGCAGAGCTCAGCCCTGTGGGAAAAAAAGGGGAATAGGGAAGAAAAACAGTAGTGATGTGCTGTCTGCGCCCGAGAGAGCAGCAAAAGATCACAAGAGAGGCGGTCACAGGAGCCAAGGCGGCGGGCGCGGGGGGGACGGCGGGAGCCCGGGGCGCCAGGCGGGCGCTCGCTCGCAGCCCCGCTCCCGCACTTGCGTCCTCGCCCTCCCGCCCCACCCGCCCGGGGCCGGAGTAACCTGCGCGCTCCTGGGCGGCGGCTCTTCCGTGGCAGCGTGGCGGTGAGCTACATCCACCTCCACCCTCCCGGCACCGGCGCGCCGTCTGCTGGGGGGACGCCTAACGCGAGGCCGGGTGTGTGAGAAAGAAGGGGCGCCCCGGGCTCCTGGAAACCCCCGGCCACTCGAGGCCAGGCCAGCGTGCCGGGTCAGAAGCTGCCACCTTCTGCCGCTGTGCCTCGCGAGCTCAGCGCGCGCGAGACCCCACAATTCCACCGCCCCCCCCCGCCCCCCGCAACCAGAGCACCACCCGAGCAACCGCTCAGGCAGAGCCCCGGATGTGGTTGCTAGGGCCGCAGGGGGAGGGGCGGGGCTAGCCTCCGGAGAAGGGCGGAGGGAGCTCGGTGGGCGGCTCGCTGGCACCATCGAGACGCGGCGGCGGCCAGTTTAGGGAGAGAGAGGCTCGCTGTCCAGGTCCAAGGACAACGCTACTTCCGGGCTCCTTACTTCCGGCTTCGCTACTCCGGGTGCTGGCTCTGGAGGCCGGGTTGAGAGGTCTTGGTCCGAGGGTCCCCGCCAGCTGGTCAGTGTGAACCTGTGACAGCTGTCGCTGCTCCCCGCCCCTAGGATCCGAGGCTCATCGGGCTAAGTGAAGATATAAAAAGTCTGGGTCGCATTTCCGCTCCCTACTCGCCAGGTCCGGGCGATTCCAAAGAGCGGCGCCAGGGCTCAGGCTCGATTTGGAAGCCGCCGCGTTCCCCGCAGACAGGTGAGGGCGGAGGGCCCGCGGCGGGGAGCTGGGAAGGTGGGCCGAGGTAGTCGGGCGGGCGCGTCGCCTCTCGCGGCGCAGCTCCGGACTTGCAGGGCTCTCGGTCCTCCGTGCGTGCCGGGTCTGCCCAAAGCTTCTGCCTGTGCTTTCCTCCCTGCGCTCCTCCTGCCTTTCGAGGGTGCTCCAGAAACAGCGGAGGAAGGGGACTGGACCGGCCCTTCGGGGCGGCATGCCGGCTTCGCACGCGTTCGGTGGGAAGAGAATGCTGGGTCCGGATACTTAACGCAGCGTCGGAGCCAGCCGCCTTCGGGCTGGGTGTGCAGCCCTGCTTTCCCTCCTCGCTGCATCCCCCCACCTCCTCTCGCTGCGAGGGCGGGAGGCAGTGATAGTCCCTGCGAGGGGCTCCTCTGGCTGTGCAGCCGGCAGGAGCCTTGCCCAGGAAGTGTCCTAAGCCTGGCTGTCTGCGAGGACGTCCAAGGAACGCTGGAGTTTGCGGCTATGACTGCTGGCTCGCCGCTCTTTGCCAGGTTATTACTGCCTACGTGTCTAGGAAGGGGAAAGAGACTTGGGCGTTTTTAAAAAACAGGTTTTGGACGCTACGTTTTCCCTCGTTTCTTACTGCTTCCTTTGCTTTGTTCTTATCTTCCTCTTGAACCTCATGATCTCAAAAATTTGCGCCTTCCTCTTCCCGTGGATTGTGTTGCCACCCTCTTTAGGAATCAGGCCCCGCTTCCTTTACTTTCTTCTAGTTTAACCATATTTACTCAACTCTTGCTTGATAAGGAAAAAGGGAAGAATTGCCGGAGTTTTCATCAACGTGTTCTTTCACCTGCAAGGGTGTGTTCACGTTTG
This sequence comes from Dinomys branickii, assembly GCA_004027595.1. Lineage (NCBI taxonomy): Eukaryota > Metazoa > Chordata > Mammalia > Rodentia > Dinomyidae > Dinomys > Dinomys branickii. Next base: position 94,281 of record PVLD010004238.1, on the reverse strand, counting down.
CCATTACCTGTCTCGATTTAGAAAGGTGCACCGGATTGGCCACCGGTCCGGCTGTTCGTGGCCGTTTCGACTCTGCAGGCTACGTATACTTTCCTTCCGTTAGTCCTGCTTTTTGTTTATTTTGTTTTCCTTGCTCAATGTGACCAACCTCCCCAACACTTAACACTTTTTATCTAGGAAAACAAAATATTTTTATTCTTTATTTTTCCAGATTAAAATGTCTGTACTTCAGTTACTTTGGTTCCTTTTCAAATGGATAAATTAGTTTTCCTTGGATTATGATTTGCCTGAATCCTGGGCTGTGGGTCTAAGTCGCAGTGATTTTTAAGGGTCTTCTTCATTTTTCATTCCTGAAATTATATGCAGAATTTTTTTAGTGCATTTTTTTCCTCAAAGGAGTACGACCTTCTTGGTTTTTTTAAAAAATCAAATATTCAAAAGAGATATACAGTGTCCAGGCGGATTAAAAAGTACTTCTTAAATAGTGCCTTGTTGAAGTTTATGAAAACTTTTTTTGGAGGGCTGTAGGTGTATTTTTCCAAATTATAAATGGCTTGTTTGGGGCCAAGAACAGTAGAATGTAAGGATTATAACTTGCTATTGAAATCTGTAACTACTTCAATATTTTAGTATTTCTAAATTCCTTCCTAGACATACTGAGGGAAGTGACAGTGTCAGCTTACTTAGTTCGTGATTTGTGGTTTTGAGGTTTCGTTTTAGGGTTGGCTGTAGCCAGTGCTCTGGCAATCATGTGGAATTGTAAAATGATGTGTTTATCATTACTTAATATATATTATCAACAATCCACTAGGTACAGCTCAGAGTAAAACATTTAAATTCTGGTTGTACTTGGCTTTCATTTTCTTGTTTTTCACTTGAGCCCTCTAGTGTTCTGGTTCTGCCAGGAATGGCAGATGAGGTGTTTCAGCGGTGTGGTCCATAAGCTTGATCTCAACATTCTTTTTCTCTCCATTCTATATTAGGTATTTTAATGGTTGTTTCTTTCTTGTAAATAAGAATCTTTTCAAACTTAACTGTAAGTTTTAGGGCACCCATTTGTTTACTGAGTTGCTTGTAAAGTGTTTGTTATTTATTTGAAGGCCAGCGTTCTAAAGATTTGAAGGTTGTTTCATACAGTTTTAGAGCATGAGGAGAGCTATACAGATCATCATAATCTCTCTGAAGTAACCAGTTTTTTTCTGCTCACAAAATAATTTTCACTCTCTGTAGCATCCTTTCTTAGTGAAGCAGCATAATTTTGTAAAGAATTAATTTTGCTAAATTAGCTTTCTTTTAATTCAGAAGACAAATTTTATCTTAACACCGTAATGACAGCTACTTTTGTTTGTACTGTATACTGTTTGCCAGACATTATGCTCAGTACTTTACATGAATATCTCGTCTAACCCTCCTGGCAACCTTATATGGTGGCAAAATCCCACAGTTGTATAGATGAAGAGACTGAAACTTAGTGACTAACTGAATCTAAAATAATACACTCGGACTTACACTGGTGGAGCCAGGATTGATCCCAGGTGTCTGACTCTGGTGTATTGTATACAGCTTTTAGTCTTTTTATGGTTGCTAGGACAGAATATCTGACGTCCACAATTTAAAGGAGAAGTTCATTTTGGACCCCAGTTTCACTCAGTTCGGTCCGTGGTCAGTAGGCTCCAAGGCAGAAACAGAGGGCATGGTAGAGGAAGGCGGCTCACGCCTAATGGTTGGGAAGCAGAGAGGAAAGGGATGAGCCAGGAAGAAGGTACACCCTTTGAGATCATGTCCCTAGAGCTGATGGCACAGTCAGCTGTGACCACAGCTGTGGACTGATCCATTGACGAATATGGTGCGCCGTGATCCAGTCACCTTGCAAAAGCCCCACCTCTGAATGCAAGACTAGAACATTTTAGATGTGAACCATCGCACAGCTTCTGTTATACATCCATTTTATCATTTTTGGATTAGACATTAATAGGCAGTAAATATTTTCTATTAGACATTAAGCAAAGGTCTTTTCTTGTATTACTCTTCAGTGGATGAACATCTAGTTGACTATCATACTAAAAAGTTTGATAAAAAGAAGCAAATTTGGAGGCCTATAGTAGTAGTGACTAGGTTTTTCCCATGGAGGTGGATGTAAGTCTGTGAGTGAGTGAGTGAGTGAGTGAGTGTGTGTGTGTGTGTGTGTGTGTGTGTGTGTGTGTATGTGTGTGTGTGTGTGATGACATGAGAAGTGGAAAATGTCATCATAAATGTTAATAATCTTGGCATCATAAGAATCTGGAAGCATAAATATCAGAATGATAAATTTGGGAGGGAAGAAGGAGTAAATTTAACAGGGAAGCTAAGGTAATATATCTATGGGTAAAAACTGACAGGATTTATCAGATAGAAGATGAGTTGTTCCACATACTGTAGAAGATAGTAACTTAAACAAAAGATCTGACTTGTCTTAATAAAAAGCTTTCGCACAACAAGAGAAACCACCAACAGAATGAAAAAACAACCCACAGCATGGGTAAAAATTTTTGCCAGCTCTTCCTCAGACAAATGACTAATAATTAGAATATATAAAGAACTAAAAAAAAAGACCTCCCAAGTGTAAAAACATCTGAAAAGAATACACACTTCTCAGAAGAAGTAGAAACAGCAAATAAATATATGAAAAGGTAGTCAGCATCACTGGTTGTTTCAGAGATGCAAGTTAAAACAACCCTGAGATTCCATCTTACTCCAGAAAGAAAGGCTGTTGTCAAGAAATAAACCAATAACAAATTCTGACCTGGCTGAGGGGAAAAAGGAACCCTTCTCCACTGTTGGTGGGAGTGTAGATTGGTGTACCTGCTGTGGAAATCAGTGAGGCAATTCCTCAAAAAACTAAAATTAGAGGTTCTGTTTGATCCAGCTGTTTCCCTTCTTGGTGTCTTTCTCGAAGAGTTAAAAGCAGCACACCACATAGATACATGCACACTCATGTTTGTAATAGCTAAATCTTGGAAGCAGCCCAAATACCCATCAACCAGTGAATGAATAAAGAAGGTGTGTTTTTTTAACAAATAAAATGGAGTACTACTCAGCCATAAAGAAGAGTAGACTTGAAACATTTGTATGGAAATGGATGTACCTTGAGACCATATGCTTAAACGAAATAAATTGGATACATATATGTACATATTGAACGGTTTCTCTGGTGTTAGAAACCAAAGGTGTAAATAAGGACCAAAATGTATTATAGATATTGTGAAATAGGAAGATGATGTCCAAATGGGAAGGGGAATGAGGGAGGGGGAAGAGGGAAAGGAAGGATGGGAAAAAAGAAAAATAAAAGGAGGATAAAATGGAAACAAAGCTTTGTAAATAAGGGGAAGAGGTGTTGAAGGGAGGGTAGGGTAAGGGGGAGAAAAGAATCAAGTTACATCACATACAGGAACAAGTTCTGTATGGTGAATGTGATCGTTATGTGTGCACAAAATGTACCAATAAACAATTTGAAAGAAACCAAAGAGATCTAAAAGTAGTCTTGTTATTCTTGGTTTCTACTAGCATTAGGCAGTTAGGAAAGCCACTTAATAGCTCGTACAGATTCTCAGCTATGCAGTATTCTCTCCCCCGCTGTGTATTTATATATGCATTTTTTCTCTTTTCTATTCTGCAATCCTTCATATCTTCTAAATGTTTATTTTAAGATGGACATAAATAAGTATTGCTTGGTTTTGTTAGCAGTTGATTCTTGTAAAACAACATGTGACCACTTTTGAAGTACTTTTTCCCCGTAACAGACATACTTATTTAAGTGAATACTGTTTGGAGTAACCAGTCTACTTTGAAATTTACTTCTGGTATTCCTGTTAATTCATATTGAGACATACACAAGTTTAGAGTTCTTACCTGGCTTTCTCACGTCAGCGTAGTTATTAGAATCTAAATCTAAATGTGGGTGGGTTTTTGTTTTGTTGTGTTCTTCCTTTGATGGTGGTGCTAGGGATGACCCTAGTGCCTTTCACATGGTAAACACATACCCCACCGAGTCATATCCCCAGTGCACAGTAACTGTATTTGGAAAAAATCAGACCCTCTCTGGAAAGGTGAAGATTTGTCACCAAAAAGAAGTTTTAGAGTATTTTGGGCTCTGAAGGTAGTTGTAAACCTGTTCTTCAAACCTTTTGTGAAAGTAGTGTTATCTCTGCTACCTTCTCGGTTTCATTTTTGTCTGTGGTAGCTTTGGACTAGGAGCTTCTTGATGTTCAGGCTTTGAGGTAGAATCTCAAAAGCAACAGCTGGGTGAGAGGCCTGAAATCATTCAGAGGAGGGAGTCTGTTGGCCCTTTTCACCTTACATGAGATAGTATTCTAAAGCAAGGTTTCCAAACTTACTTGCATCATGGCACACAAAAATGATTTTATTTGTGCCATAGACGGTAGCTAGGCCCTGGCTGTTCCCTGAAAGCTGTGGGGCAGTGAGGTGGGTTAGTATTTCAGCCCATCTTTAATCCATTCCTGGCACATTGGTGGGAAAGCTTTGCCCTCCAGAAAGAAAATGTTACCCTTTGTTTAACACGTTATGTTTAGCATGTAATAACTTATGAAACACTTTCACAATATTCTTTATTTTTGCTCTGGCCATACCATGTAAGTAGAGTAAATAACGTTAAACTACTGTGCAATAAATGAAGTTGAGATTTAAGTAAAATGTATTATATAAGATTATACAATTAAAGAGATAGATTGAGAATTCAAACCCTGGTTATAGGAGTCATTAGGGTTTCTGGCGGTGGCATTCTATCTCTAAGATGCAATTTTTGGCATGTGCCAGGGACACAGAACTTCCTAATAGTTGTCATTTATTGATTACTTCTTTTGCTTGGCATTGTTTTATAGATTTTGTTAGACAGCCATACTTTTTATTAACAAATGAAGGAACCAGTTCCAAGAACAGCAGAACTTGTTAGTCCAGGGTCACCCAAGAAGTAAAAGAACCACAGGACTCATAGGATTGCCTAACTCCAAGTCTTACACTGTTTTCACTATAGTGACTAATTCTGAGACATTGAGAGTGGAGATCAGGTTTCAGCTGAAGTGTGTGACATTGATGGCCGTGCGTGGTGGTGGTACTGGTAAGGGGGATGGGCAAGTGGACTGTTAATTTATCTTTTGCAATTTTGAGGTAAAGTTCTACAGATGATATCAGTCTAGTAGGATTTCTAGAATGTGTGGGGTAGCGGTGAATTAGGAGAGAAGTGTGATAAAACTCAAGAAAAGTTTCTTGGACTGTTATTACTACATGTACTTATAACAAAAGGGTTAAAAATAGACATCTTCATATATGGCTAAATGGTAACCCTGCCTTCCTTCCTCCCTCTTTTCTTGCTTCTTAGTCCAGGATTAACCCAGGATCTTGTGCGTGCTAAGCACGTGAGCTACACCTCAAGCCCTAGGGTTTTTTGTTGTTTTGTTTTTTTGAGGCAGGGTCTCACCATGCAGTTCAAGCTGGCTTTGAACTCACTATGTAGCCCAGGCCGGCTTTGAACCTGTGGCAGTCCTCCTGCCTCAGCATCCTGAGTGCTGGATTACAAGTGTGTGCAACCATGCCTAGCTAGGTTTTTCTTAAAGATAGACTTACAAGTGATTTTTTATTTCCTTCTTTATATTTCCTAACTTCTGTACTATATTTCATTACTTTTAAACTAAAAGTACTATATTTTTGAAATAAAAATTCAAGTAATAAGCAGATGGAATGAAAATTTCTTCTACTCCTTAGTCCTTCTATCCCCTCTGTACCCTCATAGTTAATTTGAAAAGTAGTTGTGGAAGATCAGATGAAATACATAAGGAAACTCTGAACCTGTTCTCTGTAGTAGCATGTGGCTTAGTTAGTGGACATAAAATAAAATACCAAGTTCTTAAGCTGTACCAACCACATTTCAGGGTTCAGTAGCCACTTGTAGCTAGTGGCTACTTTATGGGACAGTGCTTAGAACATTTTCAACATTTGCCAGCTGTTCTAAAACTTTAACGTGATATTTATTTGGTGACATATTATTAAGCCAAGATTTAAAAAAACATTTGTGTTGCCCATGGTGCCCAGCAGTTTCTGTTTTAGCTGATAAATATTGTTACCATGTTCTCTCTCTCAGCTACTTAACTAAATCCAGATGGTCAAAGTCTAAGTCTAATGTTTTCTTGGCTACTTGAGGATTATAGTTAGCTGCTTTTCTAGGATAAAAGACAGCAGCTTCTCTAGGGGCATGAGTGTTTTCTCTCTCCTCTATAATAATCTTGGTGACTAGTTGACATCCTGTCTTGGGTATCTCAAATCCAAGATATCTGAAACTAAACTGATTTCTCCTTCCCTTCCAAACCCTCCAAATATTGGTCTGCTGTCTTTATCCCTTTTTTCAATGAATGATACCATTATTTTTTCATTATAAAATTCAAAAAAAGTAGGAGTGAGCCTTACATCCCTTTTCCTGCTACGTCAAGTGGGTCAAGTTTTATTAATCTACTTTCTGAATCTTCCTTGAAACTATTTCTGTTTCCACTGCTTCTCGGCCTTTTGGCTAAGATCAAGTGTATTTCTGTTTCCAGTACCACCACTTTAGTTTATTGCCATCATCTTGCTAGAATCTTCTGCAGTAGCTTCTGTCCTGGTTTGCTCACCATTCTTTTGACCCTTCTCTAATCCATTATCCATCCTGAAGGCACAGTAATTTATTTTGAAACACATCTGACTGATACTCTCCACCCTTCTTCCTTAATCCTTTTATGGCTTTCCTTCGCTTCTAGAGTGAAAATAAAAGTCCTGACAGTGCATAGTCCTCTAGCTGCGTTGTGGATGTGTACTGTGAAACTCCCACTTACAGTGTGCTAGCCTTCGTTAGTCTTGTCGCTGCCTTGCCTCCTGCTGCGTTTCCGCTTGCTTCCTCTGCCAGGACTGTTCTTTCTTTACTTCCACTTCACTTGTTAGCTCCTCATTATCCTTCACACCTCACCTAAAGTTTCATCTCCTTAGCGAATACTCTGACTTTCCAGAGTAAAGTAATAGCATTATATATTCCCATAGTTGCAATTTATATTTATTTGATAATAAGGCTGTCTTTTTCTTCTGTGGCCCACAGACTCCATGAGGTAAAGGCATCTTATTTTATTTTTTGCTTGTGAGTCGTAGAACTTAAGATAGTATATGACACCTGCATATTAGCTCATTAAATTTCTAAATTAATGGGATTTCTAAATTATTGTGAAGGGGGCTGGGGATATAGTTTAGTGGTACAGGGCCTGCCTGGCAAGCGTGACATCCTGATTTTGATTCCTGGTTACCCCACCAATAAATAAAATAAATAAATATTGTGTGGACAGTGCAGAGGTTTCCATAGACCCCCATGCCCAGTTTCACTTACCGTTTCATTAATATGATACATGTGTTACAATTAGTGAACCAATATTGACATTATTATTAACTAAAATTTATGATACTTACATTGCTCCAATTTTTCCCTTGCTGTTTTTCTACTTTTTTTTTGGTACCAGAAATTGAACTCATGACCTTACATTTGCCAGGCAGGCACTTATGCCACTAAGCTATATCCCCGGCTTCATGCCATTTTACCATTCCAGAATCCCATCCATGATACCATTTTCCCTTTAGACTTTGAGTGTTCTTGGTCGGGCAGTTTCTCACAGTTTGACAAAATTGATAGTCAAGAAGACTACTAGCCAGGTAATTTGTGGATTATTATCCTACAGTTGGGATTTCTTGGATGCATGTCTCATGTTTAGACTGCGTAACGTGTTTTGGGTGGAAAACCATAAAGGTAAAGTACTATTCCGTACATCGTCTGACCTAGCACTGTTGATGTTCACCTTGATCACTTGTCTTGAGGTTTGTCAGGTGTGACCACTGTGAAGTTAGTCTTTTTCTTTGTACACTGTTCTTTACAGAGACAGTCTCTCTGTGACGTGCACAGTTGAAGTAGAGAGTTGTGACGTGGAGAACTGTGCTCCACTTCCTTAACTGTGGAGCACGTACACACACTTTTTAGAAATCTTTATGCGGTCTCTTCTCCCTCATTTATCCATTCATTCAATCATTTGTTTATGTCAATATTGACTCAAGAATGTTTGTACTTTGTGTTATAATCCCATAGTATTTCATTTTCTGGCTGACATTGTTCTAGCTTTGGCCATTGGGAGCTCTTGTAGTTTCTGTATTCCTCCAACCGTTATCATTACGAGATTTTTTTTTTGTCACTGTTTTGTTTTTGGTCTTTTGAGTACTTTTTTTGCTTTTTAAACTCTCTGGTACAACAACATGTAACAGCCTCATGTAGTGTAAGACCTGCCCCAGTCCTAGGATGAACCATTTTTCCAAGGAGCCTTTGTACCTTTTATTGGAGAATGTTGTCAGAAACGGCCATTTGGGATCCTGGTGTGTTTTTGTTTCCAGGCCCACTCAGCAGAGAAAGGAAATACATGTTTGTGTGCTCACTCATGTTAGTGAGTGAACACATTTATTGTTTCTGTAGCAAGCTATGCTCTTATTTACCATGAGCTTTTTTCCATTGAAAAGAAATCTACCTGTGGATTTTGAGGAGCTCTATTTGGTATAGTTTGAGGAATTTAGTAACAATTAAGTAACTTTTCAATTACCCATTGCTGGGGCAATAACAGTTCATATATTAAATAATGGGCAACCTGTTTGGTCTTGAAATCAGTTACAGCACCACTGAAAACTGGTTCACTTGGTTCTTGGTTGACTTGACTGCTAATGTTCTGGAACTCAGCTGGCTATCTGTGAAGAATGAAGCCACAATACACTGAATAATTTAGAGTATTCACAGTTAGTTTTCTTTTTTAGAGAGCAATTCAGTTTTAAGAGTCTTATCATTTTACTTCTCATTAGTTTTTCTGCAACAAAATCTGAATGGGGAATATAAAAAGATTTCATCAGTTAATTTTGTTGCTTTATTAAAAATCGTGCTGGTGATAAGCATAGTTGAGTATTAATAGGTTTACTTTTAAGTTGTTCCTTTTACCTCCTTTTTGCCTCACCAGTCATTACTCCTTGATCCACTGAAACTATTGTTATTAATAGTACTTTTCAAAAGTGTTTTTACTAACATATGCCTTTGAAAAATAATTTTTGAGACATTTCTTTGAAACACATTTTATTACAAAATTGGTAAATTTCTTTGAAGAATTATAGGTATTGCTTTATTTAGCTGAATTTTGCTTTAAGTCCCATAATCTATTTCTTTTATTTAAAAAAAGGACCTAAGTTCACATTCCAGGTATGAGATGTCATATGCCATATATACTGTTTATGTCTGCCCTGTTTGAGCTCCCTTTCTGTTACTTGAGTATACCATTTTTCAGAACTCTTAAGGTACATGAGGGCCTTAATTTGAAAAATTCAAATTATAATTTTTGTTCAGCAACACTTATCTCATAGACACTTCCAGGCCCCAAGTCTTTAAATCTAGTGGCATCATGCAGACTGTAAATGCAGGATATTTGTTTTTCTGTCATTCATGGAGTCTTCTGTTTCCTCTTTAGACTTGGGGACCTGGTTAATCTTGTACCTCTTGATTAAGGTCCCAGCATCGTCAGTAGATTTTAAGTGCATTTAAGAGTGATAGAGAATACCCAGGCTTGGTGGTACACAATTGTAATCCCAGCACTGAGGAGCTTGAGGCAGAAGGATTGCTGGGAGTTCCTGGGCTGCATAGTGAGTTCAACACTAGCCAGAAAAGACTTGTAGCCAGAAAATTCTCCCTCATTAAAAGTTCTTATATAATTTCCATGTGGTTTATTCAAGTTTTTCTGAAATGAGGTGATCTTTTTTTTTTTTTTTTTTGAGACAGGGTCTCGATTTGTAGTTCAGGGTGGCCTTGAACTTAACTAGGTTGCCCAAGCTGGTCTTGAACTCTCAGATCCTCCTGCCCCATCCTCCCAAGTGCTGGGATTACCTGCCACCATGCCTGATTATCATTGTTTTAAAGACAATTTTTAAAGATAACTGAATTTATATGAAGATCAGAAAACATACATACATGCAGTGATGCTTGGGTTTGAACCCAGGATCTTGCTAATACTCAGCCTATGCTAAATTGCTAAGCTATATCCTCAACAGAAAATGTATACCTTAAACAGCACAGAATACAAGCCATTCACTTTTTAATTGCCATTCCCACTTATGCTAACAAGCTTACCTTTAGAAAATAAATGTGCAATAGATCAGAGTACTTAAAAATGTGAGCCTAGACTTAGCAGCTATCCCTGCAGTTCTCAGTAGTTTTGTTTTGTTTTCCTGTCTGCCTTGAGCTCTTCAGTTTTTTCAAGATCTGGATGATACTGGTGTGTTTCATAATTGGTGCTAGTGTTTAATATAAGGGAGCAAGTGATGAGTGTTATGAGCAAGTTGACAACCAAAAAAAATGAATTGCCTTCACTTTCATTCTTCATTGTCTCTACCGTTTCTTGCTACTTCCATTCTTACCTCAGTGAAAGAGATTTCCTCCTTCTATTTTAGGGTAATTCTTCTATCCTTGCTCAGAATTTCTATTATCTTTTAAATTTTTATTTCTATATATTTGCCATACATAATGATCCATTCATCATAGGGAATTTGTATCATATGTCGTATGTCTTGATTTCTTTTTTCCGTATTCCTTTCCTCCCTTTAACTCTTCTTCCTTTCCCCATTTACAAAAGCTTTGTTTCCATTTTTTCCTTTAATTCTCTTTTTGAATCCCTTTTCCCTTGCCCTCCCCTTCTCTTGCTCCCTTTCTTACTTGAACCTGTTCTTCCTGCTTCCTGATATCTGTCCTCCGTTTGCTCCTTAGTTACCTCACACAAGGGAAACAGTGTGATATTTAAATTTGTGTATCTGATTTATTTCCCTTAACATTATGGTTTTGAAGTACATCCATTTACCTAAAAATGATAGAGGTTTATCCTTCTATGTCTGAGTGGTACTCCATTGTATATAAATACCACACTTCCTTTATTCATTCATCTGTTGATGGGTTCATGCGCTGTTTTGAAGATTTCGCTATTACAAATTGTGCTAGTATAAACATGAGTATGCATATATTACCGTGGTTGATGCTGTTAACACTTTTGGAAAGATGCCTAGAGGGGCACAGCTGAGTCAAATGAAACCTCTAGGTTTAGTTTTTTGAGGACTCTCTGTACTGATTTTCATAGTGATTGTACCAATTTACACTGCCACCAACAATGGAGAAGGTGTTATGGTTTTATGTCTGGGTGTCCCCCCAAAGACACATGCAGTCTTGGGGTGACTTTTAGAGTTTATGATTGATTCCTGGGTGTGAGTGCTGCATCCGCCCTGGGGCGGGTAGTTCGCATATGTAAGGGAGAGAAAGGGGCTGCTCGCCACCACTCCTCCCTTTTGCTCTTGCTGCTTTTGCTGTCTTACGCTGCCATGAACTGTTGCCCTCTGCCATGTACCAAGCTGTTTTGGAGCCAGCTGAGTATGGACTGAAACCTCCACAGACTGTGAGCTAAATAAACCTTTTCTTCCTTAATTCTGGGTGTCAGGTATTTTGTCTGAGCAACAAGAGAAAAAAGTAACCAAGACAGAATTGTTCCTTGTTTTTGCTCTTCTAGGTCTGTTCTGGTTCCATATGAATTTTAGGATTGTTTTTTCTAATGCTGTGAGTTACGTTATTGGTATTTTGATCAGAATTGCTTTAAATCTGTATAACAGTTTTGGAAGAATGACCATTTTCACTGTATTCTCCCAATCCAAAAACAGGGTAATATCCTTCCATTTTCTGATATCCTGTTCAATCTCCTTTTCCATAGTAGTGTAGTTTTCAATGTATAGGTCCTTTACTTCCTTCATTAGATCATTTCCAAAGTATTTCATATTTCTTGATGCTATTGTGAAACGTTTGTTTCCCTAATTGCTTTCTCAGTGAGTTCATTATTTGTGTAGAAGAATACTATTGATTTTTTATTGTTGACTTTATATCCAGCTACACTACTGAATTTGGTCATTAAATGTAGGAAACTTTTGGGGTCTTCCATGTAGAGTATCTTGTCATCTGCAAATAATGATAATTTAACTTCTTCCTTTCCCATCCTTACTCCTTTTACTTCTTGCTCTTGTCCAATTGGTCTGGCTTATGTTTCCGGAACTATACTGACCAGGAGTGGTGATAGTGGGCATCCTTATTATTGTTCCTGATTTTAGAGTTAAAGCTTTCCATTTTTGACTATTTAGTATGATATTGATTGTTGGTGTGTCATAGGTGGCTTTTATCAGATTGAGATAAAGATCATCAATTCCCATTTTCTATAGGGTTTTCATTATACAAGGGAGTTGGACTTGGTCAAATTCCTTTTCTGCATCTGTTGAGATGATCATGTGGTTTCTGTTCTTGGTTCTGTTAGTGTGGTATATTACATTTATTGGTGCATGCTGAACCATCCCTGCATCCTTGGGATGAATCCTGCTTGGTCATGATATATAATCATCTTGATGATTTGCTGCATTCTGTTCACTAGTATCTGACTGAGGATTTTTGCATCTATGTTCATTAAGTAGATTGATCTGTAGTTCTCTTTGGTTGAATTCTTCTTGGTATCAGTGTATCAGGATAATGCTTGCTTCCAGAAATGACTTTGTTAATGACTCTGTTGCTCCAGGACTGACTTTCAATGTTGTTAAAGTGTCTGAGGAATAATGGCATTAGATCTTAAAAGTTCTTATAAAATTCAGCAGTGAATCCATCAGGACCTAAGCTTTTCTTCATTGATAATCTTCTTATTTCAATGCCAAGGATTGGTGTTGGATTATTTATTTAGAGTTTTTATATCTCCTTGATTCACCTTTGGTAATTCATATGTATCTGTGAATCTGTCTATTTCTTCTGAGTTTTCTGTTTTTATTAGAGTACAGGTTCTCAAAGCAGGTGCTGATGATTTTCTGGATTTCTGCAGGACCCATTGTGATTTCTCACCTTTCATTCCTAATTGTATGGATTTGGGTCGCTTTCTTTCTTTGATTCTTTCATTCGTTCTTTCTTTGATTCCTTCCTTCCTTCCTTCCTTCACTTCCCCCGGTTCCTTCCTCCATAAGGTGAGCTAAGGGTTTGTCTATGTTGTTTACTCTTTCAGAGGATGAACTCTGATTCATTGATTCCTTAGTGTCTCAATTGCATTAATTTCTGCTCTGATCTTTATAATTTCCTTCCTCATATGAGCTGTGGGTTTAACTTGATCTTTTTCTAGAACATTGAGGTTCTACATTAGATTATTTATTTCAGCTTGCTCTGTTTCTCTGAGATGGGAACTTACTGCTATAAATTTCCCTGTAAGACTGCTCTCATTGTAGCCCATGTTTGGGTATGTTATATTGGCATTATCATTTAATTGTAGACACTGCAATTTCTTCTTTAATTTCATCTGTGACCAATTTATTGTTCAGGAGAGTATGATTTAATTTGTATATGCAGTTTTGTGGTGGTTTCTTTTGCCATTGATTTCCAATTTCATTGCACTATGATCTAATAATACACATGGGATAATCTCAATTTCTTTGCATTTATTTAAGCATGTTCTATGAGCTAGTATGTGGTCTATTTTGGAGAAGATCCCCTGTCCTGCTGAGAAGAATGTTACTCTGTTGCTACAGGGTGAAACATTGTAGATTTCTACTAAGTCCATTTGTTCAAAGGGGTAGTTCAGCTCTCCTAGTTCTTCACTGATTTTTTTTTTTTTTTAGTGTTTCTTTTTTGGTGTAGTTGCTCTGTCTATTTGTGACTGTGGCATATTGAAGTCCCCCATTACAATTGTATTAGTGCTTATCTGATTTGTCATATTCATTAGTGTTTGTTTTATATAATTGGTTGTGCCAATATTTGGTTATATATATATATATTTATGATTGTTTTCTCTTCCCCTTGGATTGTTCCTTTGACAGGTATGTAGTGACCTTCTCTGTGTCTTCTGATCAGTCTTGGCTTGAAATCCACTTTGTCTGCAAATAGAATAGCTGTCTGTGCTTTTTTACAGGTCCCTGTTCATGGAGTATTGTTTTCCATCCTTTGACTTTCGGTCTATGAATTTCTTTTTGAGTTAAGTGTGTTTCTTGTATGTAGTATGTTGTTGGATCTTGTTTCTTGATCGATTCTGCAAATCTGTTTCTTTTGATGGGTGAATTGGGATTATTCATACTACCGATTATAACTGAGAGATATTGACTTATCCTTGGCATTTTATTATTTTCTTGTTGTTGGTTCTTTCTTTTCATTCTATTTAATTGCTTACCTTGCCTAGTGGATTTATACTATTGCGATTCTTCACAGTCATCTCAGTTGTCTTTTTTCTAAAATATCTTTTAGACCTTTTTGGAGTGCTGGATTGGTGGTGGTGAATTTCTTCAGGTGTTCTATGTCATGGAAGTATATTATTTCTACATTAACTTTAAAAGATAATTTTGTTGGGTACGTCAATCTGGGTTGGAGGTTGTTTTATTAACTTGAAATACTTCACTTCAAGCTCTTCTTGACTTCAGGGTTTGTGTTGAGAAGTCTGCTGTGATTTGATGGGCTTTCTCTTATAGGTGATTTACTTCTTTTCTCTAACAACTTTTAATGATCTGCTCTTATGTTGAATTTCTGGAATCTTGACTATTAAATGCTTTAGTATTTTTTTTTCTGATCATGACTAGGGTTCTATATACTCACTTATCTGTCAAATTCTTTTTCAATGTTTGGAAAATTTTCTGCTATTATATCCACAAACAAATTTTTATGTCCTTTGTTCTGTCTTAAGATTTTTTTCACTGATTACAATTAATCTTGTGTTCTGCTTTTTTGTATTGTCTAACAGATGTTGAATTGATTTTTTTCATGGCCCCATGTTATTCTCAAGAAGTCTTTCATTTGATGGTCACCAACCACAACCCTTGTCTTGTAGATCTGATACTCTGTCTTCACATTGGTTAGTTCTGCTGTGTATACTTTCAGTAAAATTTTTAATCTCCTGGATATCTGTTTGAATCTGTTTCATAGCATATAATTCTTTCCTGTGTCAGGCATTCATGGTTTCCTTGTCTTTTCTAAGCCCTCTTTTCTGTCTTTTTAAAAACGCACTTAATCTAGTTTCATTAACCATTTCCCTCATTATGGTCATCATCTATTTAATTATCTATGTAATTATTTCTGTTTTGGTTTTGTCAAGAGAGTTACGCGTCTGCTTTGTTCTGCTACTCCCACTTTGGAAATTTCACCTGATTGATTAGTTTTGGTTTCTTCCACCTCAGTGGCCCATGGTTTTGCCTTGGGTAAGTTGGTGGGTGTTGGGTTGTACATTGCTTATGTATTTTCTCTTTTGTTGTTGTTGTTTTTTTGCTTTGAGGCTTCTAAATTGCTTTTGGTAGGTAGTTTTATTACTAGTATCAAGAGCTCCTAAGGAAATGACTACTTTTTTCAGATGTCTTCTAGACCTAGCTGGCTTTTGGCCTTTGAATCTTTCCCAGGACCCTGCATCTTCTGTTTATTAGGGATGAAAGGTTGCAGCCTATTTGGCCTAGCACTCAGTTCTTTGGTAGTGGGCTGGGGTATTGTTCATGACGCCCCCAGACAATCTAGGTGTTAGCATACAAGTAAGAGGAATTGATCACAGCAACTATGTCACCTTGGCTAAAGTGGTGCAACCAGCAATGGCAGTCGAATCAAACACAGACTCGAAAATGACAAACTGCGATGACTTATAATTAACCATAGGTACAAGGTTTACAGTTATATAGTAAAATATATGACATAGAAATTGTTTCTTTTTTTTCCCCCCGGGACTGGGGATTGAACTCAGGACTTTGTGCTTGCCACATAGGCGTTTATGCCACCAAGCTATATCCGCAGCCCTAGTAAGATGTATGACAAATCAGAAAAGTGTAGGTAAGTGCCATGCTGCTGAGATATATCCCCAGCCCCAAATCAGAAAATTATATACAGTAAATATCCACTTAATAGAGCAGTTTCACACTAATGGAAAAAAAATTAAAAGGGGGGAAGAGGAAAATAGAGAAATAAAAGAAGAAAAAGAGATTAGAACTAAGACTAAAGGAAAAAGGATGATTTACCAAACCTTAAGAAACTCGCTCAAGAAAAAGGAGGAAGGACAGAAGGAGAAAATAAAAATAAAACCATGTTTACATGCACACAAAAAAGACAGGAGCAAGGAAAGAAGGAGAAAATAAGAATAAAACAGTGTTTACGTGTACCAAAAAAAACTCCAAAAAGAAGCAATCAAGAAAGAAAAAAAAAGAAAACCAAATGAACAGCAACAACTATGAAAAAGACCAATAGCAAAGAAAGGAACAAAGAGAAAGTTTGTGATTTCAAGCCTATGATTCTCCTCTGAGGTCTGCAGTTTCGCAGCTGTGTCCAATTTAAGGTGTGACTCTGCTCTGACTGGTGGAGGGAGGCAGTCAGAGCCCAGATCCGTCCTGGGTAATCTCAGCAAGCTGGCAGTAGGGTTAGGGCGGTGTGTCAGTTTGAGACTTTAACGTCCACAGAAATTCAGGCTGAACCCACCTCTGATTGGGGGGTGGGGCCTGAGCCCTTCAGCATACAGCACTCTGGGTGTCTCCTGCCAGCCTGACTGTGGTCCTTGACCATGGACATCTCCTGTGGTCGTCCCTCCCTCAGTAACTGGGAGTTTTAACACTGGAAGCCCTGAGAGGAAGCTGGCCTGTAGCTCCTCTGGGTCCTAGGCTTAGTTGGCCCCGCTCGAAGGGATATGGTGAACGACTGAAGTGCCATCACTCACCGGCTGTTGTAGTACCTGGCGCCACTGCTGTGTTCTGGTGTTTCTCTCTGAAGGTCTCTGGAGTCACCTGCTTTCACTGTGTCTCTGTAGATTTGATCTTTCTCTCCCTTGCCACAGCCAGAGGCCTGGGAGAAAATGCAGATTGCCTCTTCCTTTTTCTGTGTTGCGGTCTGAGTCTTCAGACTCTCTGTGGGCTCCGGTTTTCCCTTCAGACCATCCTGGGTCACAAAGACCCACTTCCCTCTCTCTTTTTTCCCCAGGGTGTTATTTCCCAGTGTCTGGATTCTGAATCTTGGAGAGGCTGATTTATGGCTGCTTATAGCTCTGCCATCCTTCTGGAAGTCTTTTAATATTATTTTTTTAAAAAACTTTATTTTGATCTAATTTTAGACTTGTGGAATAGTTACAAAAGTAATATAAAAATTCCTGTATATTTCCTACCCTAACTCTCTAATGCTAACATCTGACATGATAATTATCAAGAGTAGGAAATTAACACTGGTACAATGTTATTAAACTACAGACCTTATTAGAATTAAATCAAATTTTCAACTACGGCCCTTTTTCTGTTCCAGGATCCCACCCAGGAACCCATACTGACTTTAGTTATTTCTCCATAGTCTTTTCCAGTCTGTAAATTCCTCACACTTTCCTTGTCTTTGATGACTGTGTCACTGTGTAGCTCAGGCTGGCTTTGAACTTGAAGCAGTCCTCCTCCCTCGGACTCCCAGGTGCTGGATTACAGAGGTACACCACCAGTTCTGGCCCCACTCTGACGCTTTTGGAAAGATGGATTAGTTACTGTTTAGAATGTTTCCTACTTTGTGTTTGTGCCATATTTTCATATGATTAGTCTAAGGTTCTTCATTTTCGGCAAGAATACCACCAAAATGACATATCCTTTACTGCATCACTGTAAGGAGTTAATGTTGATACATCTTACTGCTAGTACAGTGGTACCTCAGTTCACTAATTTGTTCCCTGATTCTGAAAAAGATGTCCATAGTTGTGTTTGTCACCTGATGCAGAGTTCGCAAACAAAAACAAAATTTTGCCAAACACTTGTTTGTGAACCAGGTTGTTCATAAACAAAAGCATTCACGAATTTAGGCACCACTGTCCTTGATCACTTGGTCAAGTTCGTGTGGTGAACTTTTCCACTACAGAGTTACTGTGTCTTCCTTGTCGGCTCTCTTGTGAGAATTCCTTTGAGACTATGTCATTCTGCTCTCTTCAAACTTTAGCCCCCATTTTTGCATCTGTCAAATAGATCTTGTCTGCAGTATTTGTGATGCTTACCTGTTGGTAATCCTGTTTCATTTCTATACCTTTGATTGGAATTCTTTTATAACAAGAGTCCTTTTTCCCTGTTTATTTTTACTTGCTTGTTTGCTTATGTCATTATGGACTCGCTAAGGTTTGTTTCATTGTGTGTGTTTAGATCCATGACTGTCATTTGTTTTGTTGCTCAGTTTATTCCAGCCTTGGCTGTTAAGAGCTCCTTCAGGCTGGCTCTGTATTTGGACAAGTCTTGCCCTTTTCTTTCTTCAATTTTCCTTATATTCTGATACCAAAAGATGTTTCAGGTTCATCTTGTATTTTTCCTGCCTCAACTCCAGGATCAACTACTTCATAGAAGAGCCTTGGTTCTTTTTCTTGGCTTTTTATTGGAGAGTGGTGTTTGGAGACAGGATCTGGGGACCAAGCGTACTTGTTACTCTATAGTCTCATTGTTTCTGGCTCCTGAGTGAACAGAGCTTGGAAAACAAACTGATGCACACACACGCACACATCTATGGAAACCTTGTTTATACTGATACCTGGTTCTAGCCTTACACTGCAGGGTTCCTTTTAGCACTTCTCCTTTGTTTTTTATACCTTCTTTCTCTGTGAGAACCCCCGTTGTCATGATCTATATTGTTTCCTTTTCTTTCCATGTCTTCTTCCTAAAGTTACTCAATTATAATACTGTTATGTTCACTTATTGGTGTTTCTGTACCATTTTGAGTTCTCACCATATTGCAGTGGTTTTAATATTTGGTATTTTAAAAACTTTTCTTTTAAGGATATTTGAAGACTACTATGGGTCTGAGAGACAGAATTAGTGAAAATACATATATTCAGAGACGTCTTCCTTTCTCCTTAGGGCTGTTACCCGGTTCTCATTCCCTTCTCCCTTCCACCCCTTTACCTTCCCTTTCTAGGTAACATATTGCCTTTATTTCCAGTTTACCTTGTATTTCTTTTTTTTCAGTGAGTGCAACATGTGTTTTCAAAATATCCCCCTGCATGCTTCCATAGCATATCTATTTTCTGGACTTTATTTTTGAAAACTAACAGTACAGTTGTCCCCTCTTCTATGAGAGATACATTCCAGATGCTTCAAGATTCTTCTAAGAGACCTAGAATCTTGGTTCTGCTGAATGCTGTATGTACTATATTTTTGGTTGTACATGTATATATATGATACAGTTTAGTAATAAATTACCATAAGTACAGTAAGAAGTTTATAACAATAAAATAGAACAATTATAACATATACTACAGTAAAAATTTTGTGAATGTGGTCTCTTTGTCAAAATTCCTTATGGTATTCACCTTTTCCCATGGAGAAGCAACTGTAATTCTCTCTGGTGTGTTTGAATTGCCAGCACTGCTGCTCTTGTGCTTTGGGTTCATAATGAAATGAAACGAGGGTTACTTGAACACAAGTGCTATGATATGGCAACAGACAATTTGATAATAGAGACGTCTACTAAGTGACTAATGGAGGGGAAACATCTGCAGAATGGGTAGCACATAAAGTGTGAATGTTGTGACACTGGTGAATGTGAACACGGTGCACGTGGTAATTCACATTGCTGTAAGGTAGAGCAGATGGCATGAAATGTCATCACACTGTTCAGAATACGTGTATTTTAAAACTTATGAATTATTTATATCTGGAACTTTTCATTTAATATTTTCAGACCATAGTTGATCACAGGAACATAAACTGCAGGTGGGGGTAGGGGTGCAGTATGTCCTGGAAATCATCCATATCGTAAACATTGTCCTGTTTTCTTTTTCTTTTCTCAGTTGCACAGTTTATATGTACCATTGTTTATTTGGCCACCTTCCTATATGTACCCATAGGTTACTTTTAATTTTTATAATTTCAAAGAATGATGCTATATGTATGCATTCTTAAAATCTGGAAACTCACTCCATCCAGTAATAGGGAATGTTATTCTAGCCAAGAACAGGGATGTCTTTCCATTTGTGCAAGTCTTTAGCATCTTTCAGTCATGCTTAAAAATTTTCTTATATAGGTTTTACACATTGTTCCTAAGTATTTAATCTTCTTTGTTGCTAATTATAAATGGGATTGTTCCTGCTGGTATGTCCCCTTGACTATTGTCTTTGTATATGAAGGCTATTCATTTTTATATCTTTTATTTTTGAATTAATTTTATCATTCGTTCTTTGTGGTTTTTAAATGTAATGTTACATCTGCTTTGTACTGTAGATATATCTGCTTTGCAAATGTAATATTATACCTACTTCCTTTTTACCCTTTATTCCCAAACTTGATTTTTCTTAGCTAGTTGGACTGGTTAATACCTACAGTACAGTATGAAATAGTAGCAAGATGGTGGGCATCTTTCCCTTGTACGTGATCTTATTGAAATGCATCCATATTTTATTTATTACATAATATAATGGTTGTAAGACTAAACTGTTTTAACTGTACTACAAATACATGCACTGTACACATACACACACACAGAAATATGTGTTTGTATATATTGGTCATGTTGAGAAAGTATCTCTTAAGTGCCAACACCAGATATACTCTTTTTATTTTTATTTTTATTTTTGTCTTTTTGAGACAGGGTCTCACTATGCAGTTCAGGCTGGCCTTGAGCTCACTTTGTAGCCCAGGCTAGTCTTGCACTCTCAACAATCCTCCTGCCTCAGCCTCCTGAGTGCTGGGATTACAGTGGTGCACCACCACGCCTGGCAATATACTCTTATCTTAATGTGTATAGAGAAATTGGTTTTCCCCTTAGGTTTATTAAGGTACTATATATATTAATAGATTTCCTGGTTGAGACAGTCCTGTACTCCTGAGATAATTCCCAATTAGTCATGTACTATTTTCTTAGTGTGGTATTGCATTCTGTTTGTGAACACTGTATTTCAAGAGTAAAAGTTTAGTTTTTTTACGTCATAGTTTTTAATATGGCATCCTGTAATTTGTGTGACTATCTCTCTGTTAAGATTGAAGGTGCTTTTAGAGATTGAACTAGATTTTATTTTTCTTTCCCTTTAGTGCCCAGCAAAGTTCTTCATGTATAGTTGACATTCTCCAAACATTATTGAATGAATTAGTAGCAGAAATTGGTCATTAAACTGTTATTGAATGAAATCATGAGTACATTGTATTTCTCTTTGACAGTGAGCATCACATTTGTTTTCAATACTAAAGACTGCTGTCCACCAGGGTGGCAAAGGTCTGAGTTTTGGATTGGAACTGGGATTTGTGTAGCCACAAATAACTAATATTTTGATTTTTTTAATCTATCAAATCAATAATAATAATAATTATTATTATCTTGTTTTGAACATTGTTTCATTCCTAACTGATTTTATGAAATTAATCATTCTGCATAAATGCTTTTTCTGAATTTTTGTTTACTTTTAGAATTTACCCATTATGAAATGCTTTTTCTGAATTTTTGTTTACTTTTAGAATTTACCCATTATGATTAATAGATATTCAAATAATATAGATAGCTTTGAAAATAAAATTCTGATTACTAATAAAATGTCACACTGTCGATATTTGGAAGACTGTCAGTGGGATGACACAACTCTCAACTGAATTATTTAATATACACCTAACATTCTATTTTTAGGTATGTCTGACTGCAGCAATGGTACAGCTCTTGGTGCATCTAAACCAGCCACAGAAGAAGTCAAGTCTAATTCTGAGGTGACTGGGTAGTATTTGTATTGCTTTGTAAAATCAGCCCATATCTCAGTTGAGGCTTCAGATGGTTCAGATTTACTTTGTCTAAACATATGCTATTCTATAAAGCCTTTTTTTTTTTCCATAATAGTTAGAAACAGAGTACCTGTAAGAGGAGAGGTTTCTTTGTAATGGTGAAGAAGTTACACTTGCCTTTGGGCATATGAAATTTTAGAGTATAGCTTACTTGTCACATAAAAATGAACATAATAGGTGTATACTTTATTTAAATTTGAAACATGGTAATGGCTAGAAGTTTCTGTTGAAATAGTGGCATCAGGTGTCTCACATGTAGGCTTGTCCACTTCTGTAAGCAGTCTGCAGCTTGGTGTGCATCAGCATCCAGCTGTAGAGCTTTTAAAGTCTACTGAGTTCCATCTTTCAGGCTTCCTGAAGCTGTAGTGATGGAGACTGGGCCTTACATATCATTTTTCTGAGACATACCACCTAAGTACCACTGTTCTAGTCATCAGGGCAGGGGAGAGAAAGATGAAGTGGTTAACTTTTGTATAGGTGGTTTTGGAAGTGTACATTAGTAGTAGTAGTAGGAGTGGGTGTGTATGTGTGTGTGTGTGTTTCTTAAAATGTACTGAGCAGCCTGCCCACCGTGCCTCCCTCCTTTTTTTTTTTTTTTGCTAGAGCTTGAACTCAGGGCCTTTGCACTGAGCTACAGCCCAGCCCTTTTGTTTTGTATTTTAAGTTGCCCAGGCTGGATTTGTACCTGCAGTCTTTTTATGTCATAGAGTGCTGGGATTACCAGCCTGTGCCACCACGTCCAGCTTGCAAGTCGCGTTTTAGTGTTGTCCTACATTGAACTTCAGAATAATTCACTGTAACTCAGTTAGGTAACTAGAACAACTATTATTTTTCCCACATTTTTTAGTGAGCAAATTTAATTTAACCTTTGCACAGGTTCATGACTGATTTGAGAGGACTTGATAAGGTTCGAGCACAACATAGTGTTAGATAAATATTCATTTGAGGCGAGATACTGTGCATCTTTGCAGCTAGTTTTAATGGAGGGTTTAGAACTGAATGATTGACTTTAGTTTTAGTGTAAAAGTCAAAGATGAGCTGTGTTTGAAAATATGTATTACTTGTAGAGAACTCACAATTGTGTTTTATGATAACTTAGCTATTTATCCTTTGGCAAAGCAGTGCTGTAGTTATGCAGTCTTGAGAAATTAGAGAATTGTACATGCTATACCTTAGTTCATAGACTTGATTATCTATAATCAGATCTTTTTTTTTTTGGTACTGGGAATTGAACTCAGGACCTCGCGCTTGCCAGGCAGGAGCTGTGTTGCTGAGCTATATCCCTGGCCCCAAGATCTCTTAAGTCTGTACTGTTGAGAGATGACCAGGTAGAAGTTAATGCATGTCAGTTACAGGAAAGATTGGCAGTCCAGCCAGTCGTGGGATTCATAGAACTAAGTGCAAGTATTCTTTTTTTTTTTTTTTTTTTTTTGGCAGACTTGTTTTTATTGACTGGGGTTTAGGGCATGGGGAATGTCACCTTGGGGCACAGCCCACCCCCACCCCTCAGGGAATGTCCATTTTAATCTTCCTGGGGTGTTCTCTGAAGCTTTTTCTTCTTTTTCTTGGCACTGCCCTTGCTGGCATAGCCTCCTCAGGCCCACTGCTGACTGGTTCTTCCTTGGAAGAAAATTTTCTCTTTTTCTTGGGGACACTTCTGGTTGCCTCTTCCGGTTCATTAGCTGCTTCCTCCTTAGGTGAAGATTTCTTCTTCTTCAGTGGACTTGTGCTGCCACCAGCTGTCTCTTCCAGATCTAAGTGCAAGTATTCTATTTGTAGTTCGAGTTTTGTGTTTATGAATGTTAGTATAATAGGTGCTAAGCTAAAAATTTCCTGCTAGGAGAGAGTGAAGTTAACATTATTCTGAAGGAAACCACTGCCAAATAATGGATTGTTCAAATTTATCTGTAAGTTAACATTAAAATTCGTGTTAGCCAATGTCTTCATTTTAGCCACGTTCAAATATGCAGTGTGCAAGGATATAATAGTAGTGGTAATAATGATAGACCAAGTATGTGAATATAAGCTGCATTACGCTCCTGTTAGAAGTCATTGTAGCAGATTTCAGTTGGGAATTTTTTTTTTTACTTTAACACGTATATATTTATATTTTATATAGAATAAACTGCCATTGTTTTACAGCATGGGTTGAACTGTTTTCGCTTCTTTTTTTTGGTATCGGAAATCGAACTCAGGACTTTGCACTTGCCAGGCAGGTGCTTGTGCCGCTGAACTGTATCCCCGGCCCTAACATGGATTGACCCGAAAATGATTATGTTAAGTGAAGGAGGCCAAGCACAGAAAGGCATGTACCACATGATTTCATCTGGACGTAGAATCAGGAAGCGTTGCTCTCATACAAGTTGAGAGTACCCTGTAGAATGGTGCTTCCAGCACTAGGGGCCGGAGAGGACGTGGGCGGGAGGGATGGAGAGAGGGTATTGGTGGATTCCACGTTACAGTTACAGAGGAGTAAGGGGTCCTCGCGTGTCCTCACCGGAGTGAAAGGTGTGTATGTATTGAAACCTCACATGCTGCCCTTTTACTTTCTGGTGTGTGTATGGGGGGTACGGGAATCGAACTCAGGACCTCAGGCTTGCCAAGCAAGCGCTTGTGCCGCTGAGCTATTTTACCAGCGCTTACCCTTTTAATATGTATAATTTTTTTTATTAGTGAAGAAATAAAAATAAATAAAATTCACTATTTATTAGTCTACTGTTCTAAACCTGTTTATCAAAGTTCTCAGGTCAGATTTTCTTCTGAGTGGAAACCGTGAGCTACTTTCCCATTTGTTGAGAGCCCAGTAGGTGCCAGACATTGTACTAGGTTTTATGTACATTTGTAAAAATCTCATTTGATGCTATAATAACCCTGCTGGCAGTTGAAATTTTTTTCCCCATTTTACAGGTTAGGCAGGTGAAACTTGAAAGGATTAATGTGGTTATTAAGGAACACAGCTATGATTTGAATGCAAATGAAAATTTTAAAAACGTGTAAATTTAAAAAACCAAGTAGAAAAAAATTTTGTGAAGGTAGAAGAATGTGGGTAAATAAATAAGATTTTAAAAATAACAAAAGAAAGCCAAGAAGTTATGTTGGGAATTTATTATCTTATGTTGGGACTGTAGCTTGAATTCTTTGTTGTCTGTCACCTCAACCAATTTCTGGTATTTAAGAAAAGTGCACAAGTATTTGCATTCCTTTGTGTAATTCAAAAGTCTAAAAGAGTGGGTTGGGTACAGATTCTGCATCTAAGGTGCATGTTGATTAATAGAAGGAACTTATAAATAAATGCAGAATGATAATGCCTTTAAAGCAATGTAGATTAATAATTGCGGCAGTGCAGAGGAGTATCAGTCAGGAGGTCAGTGATAGTGGCATTCAGCTGCGTCTTGGGGTGTGGGGAGAATTTGAGCATGTGGGTGGGGCTCACAGAGGAAGGGCACAGAGAAAACAAGTTGAGAAATATGAATGAGAGTGAGTTTGACTCCTGGGCTACTTGAAGAAGCATAATTGATGGAAAGAAGAAAGTCCAGTTACAGGCAGGATTTTGTGATAAGCTGAGAAGTTGGATCTTACAGACAAATGGAGAAGGAGGCACATACGTTGAGGGTACGTGTAATTTTATAATGTAAAATAGGGTTCACTGCCTTGAACATGGCAAGGAGCTAAAGACGAGGAAGAGTGCTAGTTCATGGAGATTGGTCCAGGGTGGCTGTCTGAGGAGCTGGTGTAAACTCAGATGATGTGCGGGAGAGCTATCAGGAAATCTGGGGTAAGACCTTCCCAGGCAGAGGAAACAGCAAGAGAACAGAAAGAGAAGGCATTGAGGAAGAGTGGGGGGGCCGCATTGATGGAATGCGTGGGTGTCGTGGGGAGGCAGTGAGAGGGGTTTGGTTTCAGAGGGAGCTGGCAGCCAAGCCCGACATGGCCTGAGAAAGGCGCAAAAGGCTTGACATGCAGTATTCAGGTAGCAGGAGTTGAAAATAGACAAATTTGGTGTTGATAATAATAATTAAAACATTAAAAATTGTAACATATTAAAAAGGCAAAATAGTAAACAAATTACCAGCTGTTTCTCATCCAGGTTCAATAATTACCTGGATTTATCACGCTTGTTTCAGTCTCCATTTGTAGTAAGTAACAGGCTTGAGAGCCGTCTGCTTATTAAAACCCTAAAACTGCCGAGGTGAAATCAAGGGGAAAGGCTGTCGTGACGCGCAACCCTGGCTTTTGTCTCATTTTGTTTTGCTTTGTTTGAGACAGGGTCTTGCTATGCAATTCAGGCTGGCCTTGAACTCACAGCAGTTCTCCTGCTTCAGCCTCCTGAATGCTGGGATTACAGGTGTGCATCGCCATGCCTGGCAACCCCATCTTGATCATGGTCTGTTCCAGAAGAGCATAGGGTGTCCATGGTATCACTTACGATTGTAGTTGTGCTAGTGAATACAGGACAGATTTTCCTTGTCTGGAAGCTTGGGGCCAGAAATGTTTAGATTTCAGAGTTTTGGGGATTTTGGAATGCTTACCTGTATATAATGAGATAGCTTGGGGTTGAGACCCCAGCTAACCATAGAATTCATTTATATTTCATATATACCTAATGTAGGTAGCCAGAAAGTAATTTTATATAAATTTTTAGTACATCTTTGTTTGACTATGACTCAACACATGATTATCAGCCATGAAACTCTCCTTTTTTTTTTTTTTTTTTTTTGAGACAGGGCTTCGCTATGCAGCTCAGGCTGGTCTTCAACTCACTTTGTAGTCCAAGCTCGCCTCAAACTCACAGTGGTCCTCCTGCCTCGGCCTCCCAAGTGCTGGTGTTACAGGCATGTGTCACCATGCCCAGCTTTCCATTTGTGACTTTATGACAGCACTCACAAAGTTTCAGACTTTGGAGCATTTTGGATTTTGAAGTTTGGTAAACACCTCTGATGGTATTATTGGAACTGCTCCAGTATTTGTCCTATTCGTCTGGAGCTGAAGTTGACTGCAATATCTTTATGTGGTGTTCTCATGTTATATAGTGCTTCCCCGTCTGATTCTCACAATAGCGGTATGGTGCACAGATGAGCTTAATCTCATTTTATGAGAAGGGAAGTGAAAGTTACAGAACTAAAGTGACTTCTAAAGTTTAACAAAGAATAGAGCTGGAGCTTAAATCCACCCCTTTTTTGTGCGTATGTCTTTTTGAGACAGGGTTTCAAGGTACAATTCGTGCTGGCCTTGAACTCCCAGCAGTGCTCCTGACTCAGTACCCTGAATGCTGGGATTACAGGCGTGGCTCCATTTCTTTCTAATACTGTGCTAGTTCCTCCTGAAACTTCGTGCCTTCGGCTTATTTGTCCAATACTTTTGACCTGAGTTGAATTAACACTTTGCCATAATTTTTATGGGGGGTAGTACCAGGAATCGAACTCAGGACCTCACGCTTGCCAGGCAGGTGCTGTGCCACTGAGCTAAATTCCCAGCCCCACTTTGCTATACTACATTAAGCATTTTTAGAAAGGTCATACTTTTGCTAAAACTGAAGGCACTTTCAAACCGTTTCAAGTACAAGTTTAATAGAATTGCTGTTTCTTTTTGTAGGCAAACAAAAATCTAAATAATTTCATCCAACACGGAAGGCATTTGTAGTTTTGTACTGGAACAAAATATGGTTTCTGTGGAGTTGTCTGAAAACGTACTAACTAGAACAATTGGAGTGGAATATTTGTAGCTTTTTCTCTTCTGTTTACTTTCTCCACTGCTCTTTATCTACAGTTGACTGAAATTAAAAATTTATCCTTTTAAATTGAAAGAAAGTATAACAAATAGCTGGACAAAATACCTACTAAACACATACAGTTAATGACCTGAGCATTGGAAATACTTCACAGCACTTTTTATTGCCTTTTTATTTAAACATCGCAGATTTAGAAGACGGGAAAAACTTTAAGCTTATTGTTATTATACCACTTTAATTTTGTTTGGTGGTAAAGAACAATTTTAGATGTATTTTAGAAAATACAGTGCTATGAGTGTTAACTGATTGTGTCAGTGTGAGTAAGAAACGCCCAACTAAATGAGTTCAGCATAGTTCTGGGTGTGGCTGAAGCGATTTACTGAAGACAGAAGACCCAGTCTGGGTGTTACACCAACCAGTATGAATGGAACAGGAGGAAGGGAGGCCTCTGTTTCTTCAGAGGAGCTCTAGTCTTCACCAACATCATTTCTTGGCTTCCAGCACAGACCCTTCAGCCTCCCGGCTCAGACTCTTTGCCTCCTGATATGACTCACAGGACATTCCAGTGAACTCCAGGCCTTCGATGGGATCCTGTGGGTCCCCAGCGTACAGACTGACCTTTTGCTCTCTTCCACACCTGACTCTGTGGGTGGCCATTGTAAGCCAATCTTGTAAATTCTTATGTATTTGTATATCTTACATTAAATCTGTTTCTCTAATAACGCCGACTGCCACAGATTTTGGTACCAGAGTGACTATAGAGAAATAGAATTTTAGAGATGAAATTCTTTAATGGCTTTAATGGTTCTTGGAGTTGCCTAATTTGATGAAACCTGAAGATGCCATGGTCTCTCCTCTGGTACTGTGGGGAGTACTGATAGTGCTTGGTATGAACGATTTCAAATGCAATGTAGATCTATATGATTATTCTGATTTACCACTTGGAGATGTAAGGAATTTATCAAATCCATAGATAATATTTTGGAATATTTTTGACAGAGTGGGAAATAATAATGATCCTGCCTGGTTGCTCTGGACAAACTAGTGAAGGAAAACAGCTAAAGTCTTCTAATTGTGAGACAAATTAATAAAGGAAAATAAGGAGCAAAGATGCAAATTCCCAGCTCCAGGCGTACAGAAAGAGTGTAAAAGCTTTTAAGGGTCCGAAAGAGAATCTCTTCTCCATTAGCCGAGATTGCAGAAATACATCGTAAGTTTAATGCTCAGCCTCGAAGAGTATCTGAAGTAAAGAAAGGTAAGGGGTCTGATCAGAAAAGAGTGGGATCCCATAAACTAGGATGGAAATGTTTGGGCATACCATGACAAGCCTGAGGTTTTCAGCTCCTGGACTCTACTGGGATTATTTTGCCAGCGGAAGAGATTTCCCCACCTCCACCTCCTGTGGTGTTGGCCTCTCCTGTACCTGAGGAAAATAATCCTGGGTTGACCAAGCAGGATAACATTGGCACTCCTCAGGATCCATCCACACCACCCACTTTTGCCTCTAGGTCTGTAACAAGGCTTAAATTGCAGAAGGCTTCTAAGAGTAAGACACGTGACGAGGTCTGCTCCACTCTCAAAGAACTGCTTGCATACATACGTATTCTAAGTCTTACTAGCAGAGGCCTGATGAGCAAGTGTGGGAATGGATTTTATGAGTGTGGCCTAATGGTGGCAAAAACATACACCTGCACCAGACACTTTGCCCATATGGGTCCATTGAACAGAGATTGTGAATTTAATGTTGCAGCTTGTGGAGTAAAAGTGTTAATAGTTTATTTGGCTGGTTGGGTCAAAAGATGGCCCGCTGTGAATGAATTAGAGATATCTGATGTGCCATGGTTTACTACTGAAGAGGGGATTTAGAGGCTTAGGAAAATAGGAATGCTGGGGTGAATTTGTCATGTTAGACCTCATCCAACACACTGGGGTAATCCAGAAAGTGTACTCTTCACTGACACCTTGAGAAACACTTCGTGAGGAGAGCGCCAAAGAGCCTTGTCATTGCCCTTCTCTGTATGCCACACCTTACAGTGGGGCTTGCAGTTACTCATTCGGGAAACTTAAGGGCAGTGGGTTTAACTGGATCTCAGAGTGCTTGGGGTCAAGTGGCAGCACTGAATTGCCAAAGACAAGGTCTGTGTACTTACCGAAACGGACAGCAGAAGCAAAACAATGATCAGAGTGGGCTGACAGTTGGCTACTAGCCATGATGTTCTCAAAGCTGAAATAGACAGAAAGCCTACAAAATTTTTACTGCATTTAAATCACTGAAAAAATATAAAGGCAAATGAACAGAAACCTGCCTCAAATTGTAACAATAGGAAACCATGGCCTCACTCAGTTCTTTGATTTGAGCCAGTTCACAGACTCAGAATCCCTTGAATTAAGGGGAGGTTGGGTCCCTTTGAGGAAGGACCTTGGTGCACCGGCAAAAATTTATATGGTCCATCCTTCCCCAAGGAGACCTAAGGCCCTTTTGCTTAAGAGACTGTACATTGGGGGAAGGGAGATGATCAGATATTTTAGGGACTGCTGGACACTGATTCTGAACTAACATTGATTCCAGGGTACCCAAAATGTCATTGTGGTCCTCCAGCAACTGTAGGGGCCTATGGATGTTAGGTGATCAGTGTTTTAGTGAAGGTCCAACTCACAGTGGGCCCATTATGTCTTTAATTCCATTCTATAGTTATTTCCCCTATTCCAGAATGCATAATTGGGATAGATATACTTAGTATTTGGCAAAATCTTCATATTAGTTCTTTGACCTGTAGTGTTAGGGCTATTATGGTTGGAAAAGCCAAACAGAAACCATTAGAGTTACCTTTACCTGGTAAAAGAATAAGCCCAAAACGATACTGCACCCCTGGAGGGATTACAGAAATGAGTGCCATGACCAAGGACGTGAAGGGTGCAGGGGGTGGTTCCCATCGTATCTCCGTTTAATTCTCCGATTAGGCCTGTGCAGAAGATGGATGGGTCTTGGAGAACGATAGTAGATTACCGTAAACTGAATTAAATGGTGACTGTGATTAAACCAGATGTGATTTCCTCATTTGAGCCGACTAACACATCTCCTGGTACTTGATATGCAGCTCTTAATTTGGCAAATGCCATCTTTTCCATACCTAGCCATAAACTCCATCAAGAATAATTTGCTTTCTGCTGGCATGGACACATTCGCTGTCCTGAGGGTTATAGTGACTATCCAGCCCTGTGTCACAGCTAAGTTTTGAGGGATCTTGATCACCCTTCTCTGCATAAAGATATCACTCTGGTCCATTATGTTGATGATATGATGCTGTTTGGATCAAGAGCAAGAGGTAGCAACCATTCTGGATTTGTTAGTAAAGCATTCACTAGCTAAAGGGTAGAAAATAAATCCAACTAAAATTTAAGGTCCTTCAATCTCAGTGAAATTTCCAGTGGCATGGGGCATGTAGAGATACCCCTTCGAAGGTGAAAGGTAAGTTGGGCTCCCTCACTACTCGCCCGAAGAAAAACAGTTCTTAACCTGCTGTTGGGCCTTGGTAGAAATCGAACGCTTGATCATGGGACACCAGGTTACCATGCTACCTGAGGTGCCCTGTATGAGTCATCTGACCCACTGAGTCATAAAGTTGGGTGTGCACAGCAGTAGTCTGTCAGTAAATGGAAGTAGTACATACATGATCAAGCCATGGCAGGTCCAGAAGTACAAGTAAGTTACATGAAGAAGCTGCCCAGATGCTATGGCTCCCGCTACTGCTCTGTTGCTTTCTGTCTTAGCATGCACCTCTGGCCTCATGGGATGATCATATGATCAGCTGTCAGAAGAAGAGACAGCTAGGGCCTGGCTTATGGATGGTTCTTCATGTTATGTAGGAGCCACCTGCATAATGGATGTCCTCAAAGGACGGTGGTGAAGGAAAATCTTCATAGTGGGGAGAACTTTGGGCAGTGCACCTGGTAGTGCATTCTGCATGGAAGGAAAAGTGGCCAGATGTGCAGCTGTAGCCAGTGGTCTGGCTGTGTGGTCAGGAACTTGGAAGGAGTATGACTGGGAAATTGCTGACAAAGGTATCTTGGGAAGAGGTTTGTGGGTAGATTCTCCATGTGAGCAAGGGATGTAAAAATATTTCTATCCCATGTAAATGCTTACCAGAAAGTGACCTCAGCAGAAGAGGATTTTAACAGGCCAGCAGATAAGGTGACCCATTCTGTAGATAGTGGCCAACCTCTTTCTTCAGCCACCCTGTCATTCCCCAATGGGCTCATAAACAGAGCGGCCATGGTGGCAGGGATGGAGGTTAGTCATGGGCTCAGCAACGTGGGCTCCCACTCACCAAGGCTGATCTGGCCACCGCCCATGCTGAGTGACTACTATGCCGGCTGTGGAGACAACACTGAGTCCCTGATACGGCACCATTCCCCAGAGTAACCAGCCTAGGACCTAGTGGCAGGTGATTATGTTGGACTGCTTCCACCATGGAAAGGACAGTGCTTTTTCTTAACTGGGACAGACGCTTATTTCAGATAGGAACTTACCTTCCCTGCAGGTAATTCTTTGGCCAAAACTACATCTGTGGACTTACAGAACACTTTATCCACCATCATGGAATTCCATACAGCATGAACTCTGACCAAGGAACATATTTATGGCCAAATGAGGCAATGGACTCATGCTTACGTACTTCACTGGTCTTACCGTCTTTCCATCATCCAAAAGTGGCTGGATTGATAGAACGGTGGAATGGTCTTTTGAAGACAGTTACGGTGCTGGTTGGGAGGCAGTAGCTTATGATGCTGGGCTGAGGTTCTTCAAAGTGTTGTGTACATGCTTTGAATCAGCATCCACTATCTGGTGCTGTGTCTCCCATAGGCAGGTTCATGGGTCCAGGAATAAGGGGGGGAAGTGGGAATGGTACTACTCACCATTACACTCATAGTGATCTGCTAGCAGCATTGTTTCCTGTTCCCAGGGCCTTACACTCTGCTGGCTTAGAAGTCTTCGTTCCAGAGGAGGGAAGGCTTGTAACAGACAGGAAGCACAGCAATGACACCATTGAACTGGAAGCTAAGACCTCTGTCCCCCTTGGCCATTTTGGTCTCATGCCCCTGAGTAAGCTAACATGGGAATCAGAGTGTTGTCAGCAGAGATTGACACAGACTATGAAGGGAAAATTCGGCTGTTACTCCAGAGTGGAGGAAAGGCAGATTATACATGGAGTGCAGGAGAACCCTTAGGCCACCTCCTAGCGTTACCGTGCCCTATCATTAAGGTCAGTAGGGAACTACAACAACCAATTCAGGCTAGATGAAAAATGATTCTGAACCTTGAGGAGTGAAGGTGTGGGTCACCCTACCAGAGAAAGAATAAAGACCTACTGGGGTGTGTGCCAAAGGCCAAGGGAATACAGAATGGATAGTAGTAGAAGGTAGTTCTAAATACCAGCTATGACTCCATGATCAGTTACAGAAACAAGGATTATAATTGTAAAAGGTCTCTCTTAAAATGTTACCTGTGTAACACATTGATGGACTTAATATTGGTGTGTTAAATATTGTTAAACTCATATTAGAATGTTCAACTTGCTGGGTGTGGTGACCCACGCTTGTAATCCCAGCACTCGAGACACTAAGGCAGGAGGATTAGTACAAGTTCCAGGCTAGCCTGTTGAG
The DNA here is from genome assembly GCA_004027595.1 of Dinomys branickii. Classification (NCBI taxonomy): domain Eukaryota; kingdom Metazoa; phylum Chordata; class Mammalia; order Rodentia; family Dinomyidae; genus Dinomys; species Dinomys branickii. The sequence goes on along the minus strand of PVLD010004238.1, from coordinate 61,040 downwards.
TCAGGACAGGGCCAGTCTGAACTACAACATGAGACCCTGTCTCAAAAAAAAAGGTTCCACTTAAAAAATGTTAGGAGTAAGCATCACCCAAAGAAAATTTGCCATCTACTCTGAGAGGGATTCATGTGTTTTTGTTTGTACCCAGGATGTATGAACTTGTCTTTGTATCAGGAGACTGTGGTTTAAGGAAATGTATGTGGTTGTCTTTTTGACAAGGGGTGGATTGTGTCAACTTGAGTAAAAAATACCCAGACAATTTGGGTTCTGGGTGTTGCTGAAGGGATTTACTGAAGATAGAAGACCCCTTCTGGTTGTGAGTGACACCAGTCAATATGCTCGTAGCCTGAATGGAATAAAAGAAACGAAGAAGGAAGGCTCACTTCTGCTTCTTCAGAGGGGCTCCAGCCTTCACCTTCTCTTGGATGTCATTTCCTGGCCTCCAGCACAGACCCTTTGGCCTTCTGGCTCTGGCCCTTTGTCTCCTGATGCGACTTGAACGGGACCCTGCAGTGAGCGTTGGGGCTTTGAGTGGCTCCTGCGGCCCCAGTGCACAGACGGCCCCTTTGCACTTTTCCACACCTGGCTCTGTGGGCAGCCATTGTAAGGCAGTTTTGTCAATTCTTATATATTTGTATATCTTACATTAAATCTGTTTCTCTGGTAAGCATTGACAGACACAGACGCCTTATGTAGTTCCACAAGACAAATTCTGTCTGTATGTGTGTGTATACATATACATGTACACAGTATGTGTACACACAGTTTAAGCTGCTGAGTTTGTTGTAACTTGGTGTGACAGCAGTAGAAACCTATATTGGTTAGCAGAGCCTGTGATTGTATTTCAAGCACCTCTGGAACAGCATTGTAATGTAGAGGTTAATTCAAGCCAGACAGCCAGGTTCAAATCCCAGTGCGTCATTTGCTAGTTGTGTGTCATCAAGCAAATTTCCTAAAATTATTAGTGATAGTATTAAGTGAGAGACTGTTTATGAGGTTACATGAGATAATATGTACAAGATAAGTAGAATTAAATCAGTTAATATGTAAAAAATGGTGCATGATACATGATAAATACTGATTGTTGGTTCTTACTGTTAACTTTATTTGCAAGAGGATGCGTTATTTAATTTTTAAAAATTTCTTATCTATTCCTGAGTCTACTCATCTGTAAAATTTGGAGAACCATGTTTATGCTACAAGGCAGCTGTGAGAGTTAAATAATTTATGTAATATTCTTAGCACAGTCCCTAGTAAGTGCTCAATAAAGGTCAGCTTTTTTAATGATTACTGTTCGTTTTAGAGTAGGAAACTGTGGAGCTGTCAATCAAGTTTCATAGCATTCTGATACTCTGCAAAGGTACAAGACCATTTCAAAGTTAGCATCTGATAAAATTATTTATGAAGATACTGAAGGCTTTCTTAAATTTATCTACCTTTTGATTGTAAGTCTGATGTCAGACTCCTGTGTTGCAAGCCAATGAAAGCAGCTCCGGCTCATTTACTCAGAAAAGGGATTTACTAAGAGAATCCAGAGGTTCCCCAACCAGTTTGGGAAAGCAGAATAAGGGGCCATTGTTGCTGCTGTTTAGTATCAGACACAGCAGCCTACGCTGACAGCACCTCCTGGTGACTGGATGCTTCAGTAGTCCTGTGGCTTTAGTTAACCCAGGAGTTTCATCTAATGTAATTATTGCTATTGAGTTGCTTGATGTCCTTCTTGCTTCTTAACCCCAGTTTCTGATATCCTTTTTTTTTTCCTTGTAAAGGAGATAAAGTTTATTTTGGCTCACTCTTTGTGTAGGTTTCAGTCCATAGTCAGCTGACTCCAAGGCAGGGCAGCATGGTAGACAGGCACCCCAGAAGAGAAACAGCTCATGGCATGGTGGTGGGAAGCAGAGCTATCAGGGAGGAGGGAGGGAGATAGACCCTGCCAGGCCACACCTACGTCCTCCAACCAGGCTTCACCTCCCAAATCACATCTAGCTATAAACTCATCAGTGACCAGTCCACTGATAAGTATCAAGCTTACGTGATCTAAACACCCCTCAAAAGCCACATCTGTGCACACATGAGGCTTTAGGGAGACAGCTGGATATAAACCATCATATTCTGGCCCCTGAGCCCCAAAAGATTCATGCCCATCTCTTTATGCAAAGTATGTTTAGTCTGTCTCGAAGAGTTGTCAAAGGCCTAACAGGCCACTTTTGAGCAGTGCTGAAAAGTCCCAAGTCCTGAGCCTCTGAGATTTAAGGCGAATTCTTAGCCGTGACTGCCTGTAAAAATAGAAAGTTGAGCACTGCTGATGTACAAAGGCACAGGATGAACATTTCCCTCGCAAAAAGGAGAAATAGGGAAGATAGATAGGAATGGGGTCAAAGCAAGACCAAAACCCATCAGGACAAATATTAAATCTTCTAGTTGCATGTTCAGCACATGGAGCAAATTTTAGATACAAAAATTTACTTGGGCAACACTGCCACTGTAGCACTGTTGTAGTTCAGGGTTTTGCAAGGGGAACAACATAATTCAGGACACATTTTATAAGATTATTTATAATAGTCACCCAAAGAATCATATACAAAAAGAGAGTGCAGGAAATTATGCACACACTAAAGACCAAAGAATCCAGCTGAGGGCCTGGCATGAATCAAATTAAAGACCTAGAGCCCATGACATTGTCTTTTGCAGGCCTGTTTCATGGATCTGTGCTGGGAAGGCCCAAAGGTCAGTGATGGAAGCTTGAAAGTCTATGCCAGCAGACTAAAGGGTCTGTGCTGGCAGGCTGAGGGATCTAAACTGGAACCAGGAAGTGATGCTCAAAGTAAGAACCAGAGGGGCCAGGGATATAGCTCAGTGGCCTAAGTGCCTGCCTGGCAGGCCTGAGGTCATGAGTTTGATTCCCGGTACCAAAAAAACAACAAAAAAAACCAAAGCTCCCCTGAAAAGTACCACAGCTATCCTCAGCAACGGTGAGGTCCTGAGCTCCTCTAATGGTGAGGAAAGCCGAGTTCCTATCAGGACAGCCAATGTGACAAACTTCCCCAGCTGAGCAGTACACCATCTTCTCTTCTGAGCCAGGCAGCAATGCTCAGAGTGAAGACCAGCGCTCCCCCAAAGTGAACCATAGCCATTGTTAGCAACAACAAGGGTGGGAAGTCCTGTGATGAAAACAGTCAAGTTCATCAGGAAAGCCAGCATAACAAGATCCTCCAGCAGAATACCCCAAGAGAACCAGCATTCCCCCAACAGCTTCCAAACAGGCTCTTGAGCTCCCAACAGCTTCTGAACTTCTTTTCCATTTCTGCCTCTTATGCTGCTGGCAACAATCCTCAGGTGGGCCTCCCACACCCAGTACCATGCTGGTTAAGTTCAGCTGGGTGTTACAAGTTGACCACCAGTTGTCAATCCACCACAAGCGCTGCTGGTGAGTGTAGTCCATATGCCTTTTCTCTTGGCTGGCTTTGCTCAGTCCTTGCAGCTTTCCTTAGAGGTTCCAAATTTGTGGGTTTTCCAACATCAGAGGTCTCCACTGCATGTTCAGCTTCACTTTTAACAACTTCACACACTGCTCTCTTAGGGGCATACTGCCTGGCCTCCCTGGCCTTTTGTTGAACTCTGGGTAGAAGCCTTCCTGACCCTTCAACTCTTGCATTCTGCAAGTGCCTCAAAACAGCACCATGTGAATGATGCCATGGTCTGCCACCTGTTGGAGCCAGTTTTCCTTCTGTCACATATGTAGGGCTCTCAGAGTGCCTGGATGGCTGAGCACCAAGAACTCAATCTCAAAGAACAAGTTCCCTAAGTGGCCCACCATTTCTAGAGCATGGTGCCCTGAGGCTCTCTTCTAAAAGGAAAGTTTAAGCCTTTAAAGGGTGGAACCTTACTGGTTTTTCACATTCCTTCAAGATGTTTTTACTTTATCCTTTGGTGAAATAATTGGCTTCTTTTTAATGCTAATTTTTCAACTTGAGGAAGCCCTAATTTGCTTTGTCCTTCCAGTTCCCAACAGTACAGGAGCTTCCTTTCCTTTGAAACTCAAAAACTTTTTAAATCCCTCAGCTGTACCTTTATTACTTAACCCTCAAATTAGAGCTGGCTAAAAGCCCCCCAACAGTAACCATACAACAACCTCAACATTATACTGCCTTGAAATTTCATCTACCAGATTAATAAGTCCCATACCCTTAATCTCAGTCTCCCACAGTGTCTCAGGACAGGAGCAAAGGTAGACAAATTTTCTATCACAGCATAACACGTGGCCTGGAGCCCAACTGCCAGTGCAGTCCTGTTCCCACCTGAAACTTCCTCTGCCTAGTTTTTACAGACTGCATTTTTATCAGCATTGTGGTCTTCTAAATGCCAATCAGTCTTCCATCAAGCTTTGCTGACATAATTCTAGGGCTCGTTCTCCAGTTGGCATCTCCAAACCTTTCCAAACTCCTCTTGCAAGCCAATTCCAAAGACTTCTGAGCAATATGGTCAAGTAGCTTTAACATAATAAAATATAACTCCTGGCCTCTCAAATGTGCTGAGTTTGTATCTCCTGAATATCAAAAAATGCATTCCAAGGAACAGAGCAGGTTAAGAGTAGGAAAAGTTTGTTAAGAAAAAGCTCCTGAGAGGAAGGGTCCTGAAATGGGTTGTCACTGAGGCTCTTTGCCAGGGATAATTTATACAGCAAAATCATGATGTGGGTACAACATGGATCAAACTACAATCAACCTTTAGTATTACGAGTATAGCTGGCTAGCTAAAATTGATCCAGTAGGGAAATGAGTCACATAGCAAGGGCATATGGATGATCCAAGGAATTCTTGGAAAGGGAGAAGAGTGGGTCCAGGTGTTCTGGTCAACCACCTATGTGTCTGATGATGCTGGGCCCACTAGACCAGGTGGTGCTAATTATAGTATGATTTCAAATTGCCTTTTTATCTCTAGGGCAGCATTCAGGCCTTGCTGTTGCCTCTCCATCCTGTGGCCTGGCTCTCTTCAGATTTATCTCCAGCCACAATTCTGATGTCTCTATTTTTTTATGGTGGGCCCTCAGTGACAATATTAATTTCTCTCCAGTTTAGCTGTCTATAATTACATCATAGCAGCTACCCCACCAAAGTCTACTTTCTCATTGCTGAGACACAAAACCCTACACCCACAAGCTTGAAAGAAGAAAGGTTTATTTTGGCTCACAGTTTGTAGAGGTTTCAGTCCATAATTTGCTGGCTCCAAGGAGGGGTGGCGGGCAGAGGAGAAAGCCAGTTTCTGATTATAAGTCTGGGGCAAGTGCCTTTGACTGGCAAAGCCAGGTGATACACCAGTGCTCTACATAGCACTTATACCCCACTACATTGCTGTGGTGTAAATACTATTATTGTACCGAGGAAAGAGGGCTTTAGCAACTTGCTTAAGATTTACACTAAGGAAGTAGAAGAGTCATGAATGGAACCAAACATTCTGTCTGGCTCCTGATATTTGTCAGATAACCGGGTATTTGCATCTTTTATACAATAAGAGGCAGGTTCTGCCTTTCCCTGAAGGCTCAAAATGTGGCTTTTCCCAGCATTGAGGACTGGGGCTAGTGAAGCAAAAAGAATGAGATACGTGTATCTCATGCATGTAATGCTTATGTTAATATGTAACATCAGGTATGTCTGTGCCGTTTTGAGAGATCTAAGATGAGTAACAAGGATTTTTTTCATGATTGCATTACACACTCTCGTATTTGCCATGGTCTTGGCATCCTCTTGGAGGCAGTACTTATGATTTTCAGGCTTTGTACCAAACAGGGAATATGTTTCTAAATGACACTTAGGCCAGCGCAGTCATTTTTACAGTAAGAGAATATTGGCCTAATCTATTTTTTTGTAGTTTGGATGTATTTTGGAAAATGATAAGCTTTTTTGATGCTGTATTGCAGTCATCGAGCAAGTTGGTCCCTTTGAGAAAACTATTGGCCTATAGTTTTATGGAGTAACAAACATTATAGGGAATTTAAAGTTAAAAAGTGGACCTATGTTCAAGGGTATAAAGTTAAGACACATCAGGAGACCAAGAGGTTAGAAAGTCAGCACTCCTTAAACGAGAAACCTGAAGTATTACCAAAAAAAAAAAAAAAAAGGTGGGTCACAGGCACCAATGAGATAGAAATTATACAAATGGCAAGAGAGGGAAGAGGAAGGAGAATAAAAAATTAAGATATGTTTGGTACATGTACCTGCCTCTAAGGTGAAATATCCTGCAAACACTGACACAAAATAATTTTTAAAAGTCAGCTTCAACGACTGTGTGGCCAGTGGAAATACCAAGAAACCAGAGCCAAGAAAAGCAAGATCATTAAGATCAATCCCACTGAGACAACGGAGCAATTTTTCCTGCTCTAAAACCCAATTAGAAATTTTTCCAGGTGATAAAGAGCAAATTCCAGGTGCTAAGGAACAAATGCATGCGTAGAATAGTCACTAAAGCAACCTATATAAAGTCAGCTTTATTTTATTGGTGTAGTAAAAACCACACCCTGAGGCAGAGACTTAAGGTGGTATTGAGATGTGTTACATGACAGAGTGACAGAGAGCACAGGTGCTGCTAAAACTCTGCCTTTACGTGCAGTGACATCAAGAGGCCAGGTCTGACCAGGCGCAGAGGCACGTACCTGTAATCCCAGCATGCTGTGATGCTGAGGCAGGAAGATTGCAGATTTGAGTCCTACCAGGGTAACATAGTAATTTTAAGGCCCTTTCTGAAAATAATAAATTTTTTGTTAAAGGTCTGGTTGTTGCTCATCCTGGGTTCTCAATGCTTATTTTTCCCCAGGCTTGTGGAGTTGTTCTGTGGATGCATTTTTGGCTTGCAGGAAAAATATATTATTTGTGGTTAGAATGATAAAAAGGAAATTTACCTATTTTCAAAATCAGATCATTGAAATAAAGTTTGCATATGATAAAAGTGCATCTGTTGAATGTATAACTCAAGGAGTTTTAATAAATGTGTAAGTTGGAAAAGCATAAGGACAAGCAAGATGCAGTACATTTCCATCACTCTAGCTGTTTCTAGTGTCCTTTGGTGGTCAGTCTTTTCTTTCACTACCGTTCTCCCAGGTGACCACTGATTGGTCATGATAGATCAGCTTTGTATAGTCGGGAATGCTATATAAATGTAATCATATATTAGGTATTCTTTTGTATTTGGCTTTTTGGACTCAGCATAATTTTATGAGGTTACGCAGGAGTAGTAGTGTGTATCAGTATGTCATTCCTTTTTATGGTTGAGGAATATTCCATTGTATGGATATACCACAACTTATTAATTCAGGAAGCTGTTTTTTTTTTTTTTCCGGGACCGGGGATCGAACTCAGGGCCTTAGTGCTTAGCGGCAAGCACTTACCCCACTGAGCTGTACCTCCAGCCCTCAGGAAGCTGTTGATGGACCTTTTTCCTTCCAGGTTTTGGGCTATCATGAGTAAGACTGCTCTAAATACTTGTATATAAGTCAGGATATTTGTTTTCTCTTTGGTGTGTGCTTAGGTGTAGAATGGATAAATGGTATGATCAGTTGTATATCAACTTATGTAAAAAGTTGATGAATAGCTCTCCAAAGTGAGGTATTTTTTAACATTCCCTGCAACAATCTATTAATAAGTTCCACTTGGTCTTCACTAATACTTGGTATCTTACTGTGGTCTTAATTTGTATATCTTTGATAACTAGTGATACTGTGTATCTTTTCACTTACTTGCCTTTTATACTTTTATTCTGCAAAATATCTTCAAATGTTGACCATTTTGAGTTGTTTTCTTACTGAACTGCATGAGTTATTTATGTATTTTGAGTACTAGTCATTTGTCATTCATATAGATACAGATACATGGAGATATTTTCTCCCCCAGCTTGTAACTTACCTTTCCGTTTTTTAATATCTTTTGGAAGTTTTTGGTTTTGATGAAGTTACCAATGTTTTTCTTTTTATTGTTTTTGTTTTCTCTGTCTAGGAAATGTTTGCTTCCCTAAGGGCAGGACTCAGTCCTCTTCCACCCATAACCACTATTCAGCTTATTGTCCTCATCACTTGGATTAAGTTCATTGTTTTGTAGCAGTACTTTGTTCCATTTTGTTGCTTTGTGGCTTCCATTGTATGATGATACCTCAGTTTACTTGGTGGACATTTGTTTCAGTTGCTTCCACTTTTTGACTACTATGAATAGAGCACCTTTGAAAACTTACACAGCTCTTGTTTTTTTGAGGGACGTATGCATTTATTTTCTCAGGAGTGGAATTGCTGGATTGTTAGCCATATACTTAATCTATTTAATAAGGTAGTTAAATCAGATTTCAATGCAATTTTGACTAGTTTTTACTTGGATCAGCAGTATCTGAGTACAGTTGCTTCATGTACTCGATAAGACTTGGTTTTTGTCAGTTCTAGTTTTGGCCATTTTAATGCATGTGTTGTGTATCTGATTTGTGGTTTTTCTCTGCATGAGAAGTTGAACTGGATTATTCTGTAGCTACTTCCCAATACTGAAGTTTTCTGTTTGTCTGAAAGAGTGACAGAGGTTATGGTTGAAGGTGCAGCGTGTAACCCAAGTCCTTAAATAATAGTAGGTGTCCTTGGGTTTTTATGTGTATGTGTGACAGATGCTTACTTGCGTATTACCTCCCTGCCTCCTTTTGGGTGTGCTTATCGTAGTGTTCTCATTGGCTGTGCATTCGAATCGCCTCATGAACGTATAAAAATAGTTGAAAACCTTACAGGCCATTCGTGTGGGAGCTTACTGGGACCTGTCACTAAACAATCACAGCAGTGGAGTAATGAAAAGCCCCCCAGGCAGTTCTGAGATGTAGGAGTTTGAGAAACATTAGCACATATGATTGAAACATTCCACTCCCACTAGAGGCCTTGTGTACACTTCGGGACCACAACTATAAAGTCTTTATTCGGTATGTGCCCTGTTCACATACCCCCAACTTCGATCCACTGAAAAGATTCAGGAAACTAATTCTCAGCTTTTTCTGTTTTGGCTATACAGCGTATTAGTTTTCCAGGTCAGTTCCATGCTCATATTTTTGCTATTATATATCTCTTCATGTTGTAAAACTACCTTTAAAGCATTTTCAACTACATGTGAATTGAGACAGTGACTCACTATTAAAATGAATGCATTTTTCTACGCGCATAAAGCCACAAAGTGTTTGATCTGCCCTGTTCTTATCCTTATACATGACTTTAGAATATAACTGGAATTAACAAGGCACAAAAGTAAAGGGGCATTATTCAACTGTTACCTTGTAAAATAAAAAGTGAATAAAATATGTTCAGGTTTTTTTAGCATCTCTGGACAAGTAACATCATAATCTGGAATTAATATCCATGTATTAGATTTTAAGATTGCTTGCAGAAATTTAGGTATACAGTGAGTGTGCCTAATACTTATATTCTAACTTTGAAATTATTTAGTGATACCCACAGCTGCCTTTATTGACCAATCAGTTGATAGTTAAATTTTTAAGAATTTGTAATGCAGCTTTTAAACATTTTTAAATAACCTAAAATATTTTAAAAACCTAAACTGCCTAAAAGTCCTATATTAAAAACAAAGGCAGGGGCTGGGGATATAGCTCAGTGGAATAAGCGCTTGCCTAGCAAGCGCAGGGTCCTGAGTTCGATCCCCAGTACCGCAAAAAAAAAAAAAAAAAAAGTAAAAAACAAACAAGCAAAAAAAACAAAGGCAATACTCAAACTAGTTTCTAAATATTTTACTGTTCCCTGCTCTGGAGGCTGTCTCTGTGGTATTTCTGTATGGTTGATACTGAATTGTGGGGTACTCTTACTGTACATGTCTCTTCCTGTCTGGATTCAGTGAGATCATGTTGGAAGCTTGAAACTGCCCACAGTGAGAGTCTTGACATCACCAAAATAGACCCATAGTAAGACCATGGCTGTTTGTTTGTTTGGGGAACCAGTTGTTAAGTACTTTTTAGCACACTGGACGCATCATTCTTTATTCACTGAATGTCTATGTGTGCTAAGGGCTTTGAATACATCTTTACTTCATTTCTTTAAGTATTTGAAATGTATATATATTTAACTTTATAGATGAGAATAATAAGGTTAAGAAGATCGCAAAGTAGTTTCTATTTTATAGAGCTGAGATTTTAATCCAAATCTCATGTTCCATAAAAGTCCTTACCCTTCTTACCACATTAGAAGAATGAACATTTGAGCTGTGTTGTGGACAGGATTTCACTAGGTCCTAAGGATGGAAGGATATTTCAAACATTGAGAACAGTTAAAGCAATATTCACAGTGACAAAGTATATTTCACATTCAAGATGTAGTAGTAGAGGTTCTATAGAAAAATAAAGCCCAAAAAGTTGATTGGACCTTGTTGTGAAGGACCTTACCTAGCATGAACCTTAAAACAGTGAGATTCTTTGTTTTGTCTTTTCGAGACAGGGTCTCACTATGTAGTTCAGACTGGCCTTGAGCTTACTTTGTAGCCCAGGCTGATCTCAAACTTGCAACAATCCACCTGCCTCAGCCTCCCGAGTGCTGGGATTACAGGCATGTGCTGCCACACCTGGCTGAGATTCTGTTTTTAACAGATTACATGGAGGGTTTGTGTTTTTTTTTTAAGTCCCATTCTGCTGATTTATATGGTGGTTATTAAGTATTACAATTAACGATGTTTCCAAAAGTAGGTCTTCTTTTGTCGAGAAAGCAATGAACTGACCTCACATTACAAACATTCGCAGGTGGGAACAAATTGCAGAAGTGATCGTTTGTAATGTGAGATTGGTTCATATCTCTGGAAGTTCACAGCTCAAACGTTTATTAAATTGGAGACTTACTGTGATAAGAATATCCATCATTTGCCAAATGATGTACACACTTTCTTACTATACATTTTCTTCACACAAAAAAAGACCTGCTTTTGGAAACAGCATTAATTATAATACTGAATAAGCATCATACAAATCAGCAGACAGGGCAGGGAGAGAACTCAGGAGAAGCACCCCATGGATAATTAAAAGGTAGAGGACACTGCGGGAAAGAGTCAGGGGCAAAAGAGTAAATGCATTCATTATGCACCCACTCAGAAAATTACAGCAGGGAACTGTTGTTGTGGTTTATGACTTTAAATAGGAGAGAACTTATTCTGGAAAAGAAAAACATAATGATGAACCAGTATCACTTTGGGCCATAAAGCAGGTATAGTAAGTTCCTGACCCAGGAACAGATTTGTTCCTAAGTCTGACAAGCGAGTCTCACACAGCTTTGACCCAAACATACAGTGCACACTGCTCTGCGCTCCCTAGCGCTCCCCTCCACATCACCGCCGCGCTTCCTCCTGCTTCCTTCTGTTTCCTCCTGCTTCCTACACCCTGGGATCTGACCCAACACGGCACTGCATGCACCAACGCGCTGAGCAGCTGCTGTCACTACCCCATGCAATCTACATTCCAGTAGTGCTAAGTTCCAGACCCTTGTCTCTAGCCTAGTGCTGTGGACCTGCATTTTGAAATTCCTAGTGTACTGATGGACTTGGATGCTCCACAGACATCCTCAGATTCAGTTTTCTGCAGCAGAATACATCTCTGACCTTGCCAAGTGAGATGAGTCTCTGCATTTCCTGCTTTGGCAAAAGGCATGCTCACCTTTCAGTTGCCCAAGCCACAGGAGGGGAGGGCAGGGGAGGCCAGGCCAGGGCAGGGCAGGGGATGCTGGGTCCTTGTCAGGCTGTACTCCTCTGCCTCTCCTTTCCCACTGTCTGTCATTCTGAACTGTCTTACTCCGCCTCTGTATTCCTGGAATGCCTTTTTCTCTTTCCACAACTGTAACTCAGATCTTATTTCTTTTCAGAATTGTAAAATATCCCCCAAATAGACTTTCTACCTTCAGTCTTTCTTTGCAGTCTAACCTCTGAAATAAATTGATCAGGCATTTCTGCTTTCTCTTCACTTCTTTCCATTTTTCACTTTTACTGTAGGGACCGGCTGGTCTCTGGGTGGACCCTGGGGGGGAGTGGCGGTGGGAACGAGATGGTGGACAAGAGACGAGCTGGGCGGGTGGGGGGGCTCCTTACCAGTGGGTGAGAGGACGGAACAACGACAGCAGGGGCATTTCTTCATACTTTCGCGGAGTTACTGTCACAAGACACAGGCTGCCTAGGGCCTTGTGACTGAGATTGTCTGGGAAGGATGCTGTCCTTGGGCCAAGGCCGCCTGGCCGCCTTAGGCCCTGTGGCCTTGTTTTGCCCTCACACCTGTCCCAGCTCCAGGGCACCAAACATTTTTCTTCTGCTGTTTTTTCTCCCTACATTTCTTCTCTCCTACATTTTAATATACTAGATTATTTGAATGTTTTTAGAATCCATATTCTTTTTCCTAGTGATTTACCTACCGTTTGTATTCTAGAGTTTTCATATTTCCCTTTTAATTATATGGCTTCACTTAAAATGTTGACGTATTGGACTATGTGTCTCCTTTGGGTGTATCTCCTTTGGGCTATCCTCTCACCCCAGTGGTTGTTCTTTGTTTTCCTCCCCTTGTTCTTTGATATTAGGAGCCTCAGAGGGCAGTGTTACAATATGGTTTATAAAGAGATTAGGAGGAAGAGGGAAAAAGAGAAGTAGTACTTTGTGTTTACTCAAGTATTTATTTACCTTTTTAGTTCCTCATTGTTCTTTTCTGAAGATTTATATTTTGATTTTATTTATCTTCAGCCTAAAGAACTTCCTTTAACATTTCTCATAATGTAGGTCTGGTGTTGCTGAATTCTCATAGTTTTAACTAAAATGTTTATATTTCCTTTTATTTTTTAGTATACCTCATTTTATTTTTTTCTTTTTTAATTCTAAAAAATAAAAAAAGGAAAGCATATTAACAAACAGACCTCCATTTACAAAATGGCATAAGAACAATACAAGCAATACTGAATCACAGACAAAGTGGGAGGAAATTAACAATGGTTGTTGTATTACATATTGATACCTTCAAAGTGGTTTCTCAGGAAAAGAAATAGAGACATGCAAGATTGATCCTTTCAGTAAAGCAATAGAAGTCATACACCCAGGTTAGCTGTCCTACATATACATGTGCGCATAGTTTCCCCTTCTTTCCCTTCTCTTCTCCCTGATCCCACCCCTTTCCTTCTGAAGTATATGTCTGAGTACAGTGCTCTGGGTGAGCATTGGAGTGTATCTCTGAGTACAGTGCTCTGGGCGAGCGTTGGAGTATATCTCTTGAGTACAGTACTTGGAGTGAACATTGGAGTGTATCCCTCAGTATGGTGCTCTGGGCGAGCATTGGAGTGTACCTTCTGAGTACAGTACTTGCATGAGCGTTGGAGTTATCCCTGAGTACAGTGTTCTGGGTGAGCATTGGAGTATATCTCTGAGTACAGTGCTCTGGGCAAGCATTGGAGTGTGTCCCTGAGTACGGTGCTCTGGGCGAGCATTGGAGTGTATCTCTGAGTACAGTACTTGGAGTGAGCATTGGAGTGTATCTGTGAGTACAGTGTTCTGTGTGAGCATTGGAGTATATCTCTTGAGTACAGTACTTGGAGTGAGCATGAGAGTGTATCCCTCAGTATGGTGCTCTGGGCGAGCATTGGAGTGTGCCTCTGAGTACAGTACTCAGGGTGAGCAGTTTTGTTTCAATCATCCCTTCTGGCCTTTCTAAATTCCGTGGTGACGTCAGCGATTAATTGGTCTCCCAGCTGGTTTCCTGGAATTAATACATATTTTTCTCTTGCTACTTTTTGCATTACAGGGCCTTGCTGTGCAGTTCAGGCTGCCCTCGAACTCACTATGTAGCTCAGGCTGTCGGCAAATTCACAGTGATCCTCCTGCTCAGCCTCCCAAATGCCGGGATTACAGGCCTGTGCCACCACCACACTCGGCAGTCTTTGATTTTAAATACAGTCAACACCACATAATGATATTTTGGTCAGTGACAGTGGGCTCTTCAGATCCCATCTGTTTCTGTAAGTGTACTGTGGTATTGGAAGGACAGAACTGCCTGCCTCACTTCTGAGGTGTGACTGTGTTGCGAAGCAGCACACAGCTGTAGTTCGACTATGACATGCTTCGTCCTGAACTTCTTAGTGTGTATTTTCCATTGTGTGTTTTGAGCATCTTGTATCTGCATAGTTTCATCTTAACAAATTTAGGGAATCTTTGACCATTAATTCTTCCAATATTTTTTCTGTATAATTTTCTTCCTCCTATGCTTGTGATATTTAGGTTACATGTATGTTGGATCATTTAATCTCATCTAACTGGTCTCTAAATCCCTTTTTTCTTCATTCTGTTTCACTGTTCTTTGCCTTGGTTGCTTTACTGTGACTTGGCTGGCTTCTCTCCTATCTCATTCTTGTTATTGTTCCCCTGTCCGTCCATCTGTCCGTCTCCCCCGTAGGGGTGGAGCCAGGGCACCCACGTGCCAGTCAGGCCTTCTTCCTGTTGCCATGGAGGGTTTCATTCTGAACAGACTTATTTTATTTAACTGAAGATAGTAATAGTTTTTTTAAAACTCAGTTTCAACATCTGGTTCCTCCCATGCTAGATTTTTTTTTTTCGTTAACGTGTTCCTTTTTTTGTCCTTTGTATGTCTAGTAATTTTGGATTGGTTTTGACCATTAAGGTATGGCAACCTGGATTCTGTTATTTTTGTCCAATAACATTGTCTCCTTTGTTTTAGCAGGTAATTTTTCTGGATTGAGTTTATGTTATGACATGTTTATTTGTGTTTTGCACTGATTCTGTCCCCAAGGAGTGTTTCAGACAAGGCCTCTATTACAGTGGACACCATTGTTGATATTCTAGTTATATATGTACCTGCATCTGTAACACTTCTAGAATCCTTAGTGATTAAAAAATGAGAAGGAAGGAAGGAAGGGTAGTGATTTTCTGTGAGATGTAGAATAAATTTGTTTGTTTACTTAGAAGTTTTTAAAGTTTTAAAGTAGGAGGAAATAATTTTCATGATCCTTTAAATATATACGATTCTCATTTGTAGTCAAACTTTTAAAAGAATCATGATGGGGCAGTTTTTTAACAACCATGATTGGTGTTCTGTTATTATTTAATCTCTGAGAAAAATTTGCGTTTTCTGTGGCTATAAAATTAAGAAATATGTTTTTAAGTATTAGTCTAGAACTCTAAAGCCAGCGTATAAAACTTAATTCTCCTAGTACAGAGGTTTAAATTTTCTCTTACGCAGAACAAACTCTTCCTTCATACAAAAGTTCACTTACAAGCCTATTAAATACAAAAGGAAAAACAGGGCTGCAGTAGATGAGTTAACGGCCAACCCTAGCTTTCTGTAGCATATTTCTTCTAACTTTAAGCAGTGATCTGTCATAACAAAGAGGCTAGGATAGTGCCCACTGGTACTAAGAACAAGGAGTTTGTTTTTGATAAGTAAATTTAGATTGAGTGCAGTGAAAATATCCACGTGCATTTTTTATTCTATTACCAACATGTTATGGAAGTATTAGGTAGGTTGCAATTCAAAACTGACGTCTAGCAAATATTAACTGGTGATGAATACACTCTTGACTATGTGCCTTTTTATGATTTGGTATTAGTGTGACATTTTTTTCCCTCTTGTTCTTGTTTTTAAAGGAGTCTGCCATGGCTCAAGAGTCTCCCAGAAATTCAGCAGCAGAAATTCCAGTGACTAGTAATGGAGAAGTGGATGATGCTCACGAACATGGCTTTAATAGGGTAAGAACATTTTTTTTCTATTAATGTAAGAATTCTGAGAAGCCTTTAAATGTTGAGAGGAAAGTAATAGACAACATTTAATATGGGAATATTTTCTTAAAGTGGTTTTGTTTTTAGTTTTTTGAAATAGGGTCTCACTGTGTAGTATAGGCTAGCCTTGAACTTTGCAGCAATCCTCCTGCCTCAGCCTCCTGAGTACTGGGATTGCAGGCATGTGCTATCATGCCCAGCTTTCTTAAAGTGGTTTATGCTATTATATGGGGATGACAGAGTAGGTGATGATAGTTATTTGTCAAGGCTAAGTTAGGGCCATATTCTTTTTGTGTTTATCTCATTAATAGGCCAGAATGAGAGTGTGTCTGATGATTTCGGCATATAAATTTATAAAACTGCTTAATTTTGTCACAAGAAAAATATTAGACATAGATCATCTTTTAAAACTTTGCACTGTCTAATCTCTTTCCTACATGCCATTAGTACGTGATTCCTCAGTAGCTGCTTCTGGTTTTGCTGTTGACTGTTTAAAGTGTCACACTTGATTCAGAAGGAAAAGAAACTCGGGTGCTTTTTTTTAAGGCTGGGGATTGAACCCAGGGCTCTGTGCATGCGAAATGCACAGACTCTACCCCCAAGTCATACCTACACCCCGGCCCAGTGCTTTTTTTGATTGCCCTATGAGTTGAAATTTAATTGAATGCATTTTAGTGAAAACACCATAGATGTGGAGATAATTTGGGTTCACATTTCTGTCATGCCATTTCTAGCAGTATAATCTTCAGCTAGTGTTTATTTGATCTCTTCTACTTTTTATTTCAGTCATGAGAGTTTTATTTACTTTCTTGAGGATATTAATATGGAATAAGTGTGATGCCCAATAGTCTTAGAAATGATAATTATCATTATTATTTCTGGAGACAATTACATTTAAATGTCCTGTTTTATGACAGGGGCATATAAATCGTTCACCAGATTATCTTTCAGTAAGTTATAAAGTTATAATTTTATAACTTGAAAATGTAGTTTTCATATTATTGAAAAAGTAGTGGTCGAAAGATTCTTAAATTATTTTATGACAAGACTCCTTGCTTCATATATTTAAGAATAAAGTCCTTTAGTTTAACAGAAGGTGATGTCTCAGTTCAGGATTTCTCTTATCTCACGCTATTGACATTTGAGCTGGATAATTCTTTGCTGTAGGGGATCAGCCCAAGCATTGTAGGCTGCTTTAGCACATCTCTGGCCTCTTCTACTGAGTAAAGAAGCACCTTCTAGGTGTGGAAAGGAAAAATGCTTCTGGTGTTGCTAAGTGTAGGGCCCAGGGTAAGGAGAGACTCACATCTGGTTGGAAACTACTCTTTTAGAATAATCAGTTTAATTGGTATTAGAAAAGTCCATTGAATTTCTTTTTGTCTCAGCAGTCTTTTGTAAAGAACTAATGTGTCTTCAAGCTTTATGTCTTAGTCTGTTTCCTGTTGCTATTACAGAATACCTGAGGCTTGAATAATGTAACAGAAAAGAGGTTTATTCACAGTTCAAAGGGCAGGAAGTTGAATGTCAGGCAGCTGCATCTGTCAAGGGCCTCCTGGTACACCAAAGCTTGATAGACAGTGTCATGGGCTGGGAATGCTTAAACGAGTGGCAAGTGCATGTGGAAGAGGCAGGGGGACAGAGGGAGCAGGATGCTTTGTAGTCACCACGTGAGAGACTTAATCCAATCACGTGAGAAAGACACTGCTCCCTGTTACAGGCCTCACTGCCCAACACTGCGACCGTAGTAACCAGACTTCTGTGACTCTTGCCAGGGACAGACCACAACTGAGCTGCAGTGTTTTGTTTTTGTTTTACTTGCAAGTACTTTAACGTAGGTTCTGTGTACCTGTGGCCAAAAGTAGAGTGATTCCTAGGAGATTCTTGAGTTCTGAGCACACAGAGGACATTTTTGCTTCAGGTCTTAGTTTAAGACACATGTATGTAATAAGGAAACTCAGGTTACCATCATTAGCTTTTACCAGTTACTCTATAAATTTCTGTTTGTATATTCACTATACCAAGATTGTAATCCCTTCTATGATTTTATTCTGTATTGAGTATATGTTATATATCAGGCAGCACACTGGGGCTATAGTAAGGGACAAAAATACCCGCCATCAAGGAGTCAGCTTACTGAAAGACAGTCTGGTGAAGGGCCTCTACCAAGAAAGGTGCACTATGTTCAAGATGTTGCAGGGGCTGAGGGTGTAGCTTAGTGATAGTGCAAATTGTTTCAGCACCAAAGAAAAAGGTGCATGAAGTGTTGGGAAAGTCACCTGCAGCGTTCAGTCTGTTCTTTTTCTCGCTGTCCTTTGTTATTGGAGAAGAGCTGTTACACAGTAAAAAGCACAGATGTGCGGTGTACCACTCAGTGGGACCCTCACCCAGATGAAGATGGAGACCATTCCCAGGCCCTCAGAAGGCCCCTTGTGCCCTCTCCCAGGCAGCGTGCCACCCCTCCCAGGTAACCACCATTAATCTAAACCCCCCATAGGTGGCTTTTGGCAGTTTCTGAAGTGTGTGTCAGCATAGTCATCCCTCAGTGCTCTTCTCTGTGAGATTTATTCCTCTTGCTGTCTATGGCAATATGTCATCCGTTTAATTGTGCTGCTTCTGTTGAGTGCTTTACCCAAGAGTGAGTCCGCCAGGCCGTGACTGTTTAGCCAGTCGTTGAACTGGTTGACAGTTTTACCAGCAATAAATGAGAGTTCTAGGGTTTTACATTTAAATCTGAGCCACCCTGATGATGTTGTAACAGTATCCCGTTTTGCATACTTTCGTCTGTTTTGTTTTTTGAGACAGAAACTCCTGTGATGGCCTCAAACTCAGTTTTTCTGCCCCAGCCTCCTGAGTGCTGGGCTTACATGTGTGCACTCCCATGCCTGTTTCCACTGTGGTTTAATGTGATTTTCCTTGTGACTGAAGATGTTGAGCACACTTTCATATTTTTATTGACCATTAGCTTTTTAGGTCCTTTGACCATTTCCTACTGGGCATGTGCCTTTTTCTAAATCACTGTGGAAGTTCTTTATATATTTTAAGTAGGAGTCATTTGTTTGGAGATAGCACAAATATCTTCTTCCAGTTTTATACTATTAGTAATATTTTTTTATGAGCAAAAGTTACTAATTTTAATGAAGTCCAATTTGTCAGTGTTTTCTTCTGTAGTGACTTTTGTGTCTCATTTATGAAATCTTTGCTACGCACTATATAGACACTGTTCTGAAGTTTTGTTTTGCTTCCTCATACTTAGTTCTGTGGTTAATGCTGAATTAATATTTATACAACATGTGAAGAAGGGATCATGATTGGTTTCCCTCACAGGGATGACCATCCAGTTGACCACCATTTATTGAAAAGACTATGCTTTTTGCTGTCCTGTAAGAAAATGAAATTGAGCATGGCATGGTGTTATAATCCCAGCAGCTTGAGAGGCTGAAGCAAGAGGATCACAAGTTTAAACCCAGCCTGGGCAGTGTATCAACTTAGTGAACCAAAACTCTGTCTCAAAGAAACAATAGTAGTGTATTATATACTTGAAATTTACTGAGAGAGTAAATCTAGATATTCTCAACACACACGCACACACACACACACACACACACACACACACACACACAGAGTCATTATATGCTAATTAGCTTGATTGTAGTAATTATTTCACCGAATAGTAGAATATAAAAGAAAATCACAGCTGGGTGTGGTGGCACACACCTGTAACCCCAGTACTCAAGAGGCTGAGGCAGGAGAATCACCATGAGTTTGAGGCCAGCCCATGCTATCCAGTGAATTTTCAAGGTCAGCCTGAGTTACATAGTTAGACCATGTCTACAAAAAAAACAAAACAAAACAAACAAAAACCCATTGTACACCTTACAGTCACATACAGTTTTATCCAAGCTTGGAGGAGGAAAAGATTGTCACTTCTTCACTAGGGGTTGTTGCTGTTAATCAGATGATTGATTTTGTGTGTGTGGATCTGTTTCTGGACTCTGCTTATTTCTTGGTCTTCTTTCCTGGCCTTAAAACAGTAGCACGCATTCTATTACTATAGTAATTACAATAGTAATTAAGAATGGAGCAAATGTCAGCTCCAACCTGGTATTTGGTAACTAATTTCCTTAGGTTTGTTCTTTGTTGGGGTTACTTTGTAGCATGTGTCTAGTTAACCATCTTTGCCTTTAACGAGCTTTGAAAAAGTTTTTGCTTATGTACTCAAAGCCAGTAGGTTGCTACTTGGAAGATTTACCCATTGGTTAATGCCACATTCTCTTTGGAAATTCCCCTGCCCTGTCGTTGGGTGTGGTGGGAAGCAGGGAGGGGAGAAAGGAGCTGTCCTGAAGGCGGTCCTTGCTGTCTGGGCACTTGGGGAGCCAGGAGCAGCAGCCAGTGCCCTCTCTGCATCTGCAGAAAGGTGCCTGCAGCTGTGAAACTGCACTGCTCTCACCAAAAACATGCGCATCATGAGAGCCTTAGGTATTTAATACCATTTCATTAAAATGAAATTTAGCTGTATGGTTCCTTTCTTCCCAAGAGAAAACAGCATTTTAAAACCATCTTTGACTCTTTTACATGCACTTCACTGAAGATCCATTAGGCGTATGTTACCTAGCTGTTGCTTATTTTCTCCCCCTATTTTCGTGAACAATAAACAATAAATTATGTTTAACCTCAAATCCATTTTTCTGTTGCAATAGAGATAAAATTTTAGGGAAAATAAGTGTTAAATGTATCACTTAGCATTAGACTGTAGACTTATAGATGAGCACAGTGATCTTTTATTTAAAATTGGATCATAATTTATGTATCTTCCTTTTATACCTTATTTTTGGTTTAAAATCTTACGTTTTTTATTTAATGCAAACTGTATAACACACTTCAAACAGTGTTGAATCTTACATAAAATCCAACTGATAGCGTTATTAAATACAGCTGTCATAACTTGTCTGACCAGCTGGTGTCACTGTGACACAGGCAATGAAACCTTAATGTTTTTGCATATTTCCTATTGCAGGTATTTGTGTTCTCATTTGACTTCCTTTCTTAGTCTGTTCCGAGAGAGGCCCTGCTTAAACTCATACTCAACAGTAATGTCTGTATAGAGATGTCATTGCCTCATGTAATTTATGTTTCTGGATAGATTTGTTAATTGTTTTTGTTGTTATGTTTTGTCTGGCCTTTGAGACAGGGTCTCACTATGTAGATCGGGGCCTTTAAAATTCACTGTGTAGCCCAGGCTGGCCTCCGCCTCATGGCAGTCCCCCTGCCTCAGCCTCCCTAATGCTGGGGTTATGGGTGTGCACCTTTACACTCCTTTTTTTTTAAGCTAGGAGCAACTGCTAGATGAAGAGAGGCGAAGATAATAATCTTGATATTCAGGGTTTTTTTGTTTGTTTTCTATAGTAAAGACATTTCTGTTTCTAAATGAAAAATAATTCTTATATTTTAAAGAGTTAAGTTTAATCTCTAAAGAATTCAAATTACTGTTTGATTTATAAGCTGCATATTATTTATAATGAATGTGGTTATGATGCTTATTAAAATATTATATCAGAAATTTGCAACAGAAGCAAATACTAGGTCCATATAGTTGAAATTTCTTAAGGCTTAAATTATAGTTGTCAGATTCAGAGTACTTACCTCATTAAATGTAGCTGAAATGGAACATTTCCTGTGGAAAGCCCAAAACAAAAATCCAGAATTTAGGGGCTTTCCATCTACAAATCATTTCTCCAGAAAAATGTACACACACACACACACACACAAAAAAAAAAAACTATCAAATTTTGCATTTAAATTTAGGGAGCATAGGATTCTCCAAAGGCTTTCATTAGGCTCTAGGTTCCTTGGGTCTGGAGAGCTACCATCTGTAAGCTTGAGTTTGATCACAGGACCATACTTCCACAGGAGTGCCTTGGGTCTGGGGCTGGAGGTCGTGACGGAGTTACCCAGCATTGCATAGCTGCACCAGGGGCCTTGTGATTCCATTGGGGGCAAGAATTCTCTCATTCATTGTAGCCAGGCCTGGCAAAAGTGCTTGGCATATGACAGAGGCGTTCAGTAAATGTCTGGGGAATGAATTAGCATTACTCATGTTAGAGCTAGGACTAGAAGACAGATTTCTACACTTCCGTGGAATAAAAGAAAAAGGTACTGTAATGTTGGGGGTTTGGTTTTATTTGTCCTTCACATTGAGCTATTTCCTCAGCCCTCCCCGCTTTTTGGGGGAGCACAAGGTCTCCCCCTGTAGGTCAGGCTGGCCTTGAACTCATTGTGTAGCCCAGCCTGGCCTCGAACTTGCAGCAGTTCTCCAGCTTCAGCCTCCCCAGTACTGGGATTACAGGTGTGCATGACCATACCCAGCTTTTTTTTTTTTTTTTTTTTTTTGTGACAGAATCTCTCCCAGACTGGGCTCAAATTTAGCATTCTGTCGCCTCAGCCTGGCAGAGTGCTGGGATTACAGGTGTTGCCCATGTGACCCGCTGATTTTAGATTTAATAATCCTATGTCCTTAATATCCCTGTATCAGTTGTTAATTTGTTTACAGTTTATCATTTATTTATCGTTTCATCTGTTTTTTCTAAGAGATTGGCACTTCTGCGCACACAGCACCGTTTATGGCTCACAGTGACTGATGTTTAAAAAGATCAATTTCCCTAGTGTGATGATGCACACTGTGATCCAGCTGCTTGACAGGCTGAGGCACAAGGACCACAAGGTCAGCCTGAGCAACTGAAAAACAAAATGAACAGGGGTGGATATGTGGTAGAGAGTCCGGGGTACCACAAAGAAAAACATCTGTAGTACCACAGAGAAATTCCAGGGTAAGGACTTGAACTTTGACATCCCTTCTCCTTGTGTCATTCTGCCCCTGAATGTGGGCAGCAGATGATGACAGTTTGATCTGCATATGATACAGAAATCCAATATAATGTGTACTTAAAACATTTAGTAGCTCACTCAGTGGCAACACTGATTTAAGAGGCTTTTTCAGAAGGCTGGTTTTTACCAAATGTCTGCCTTGGACTTTTTAAAGGCATAGAGAATGTTTTGCAAGGCTTATTCAGCTTATATAAATCTAGATTCCTTTTTGTATTGACACATTAGAAATTGTAGGTATTCATGGGGTGCCATGTGATGTTTTAGTCTATGTATAGACTTTTGTGATAGTCAGTAAAGATATGCTTGTCTCTCTCCACTTAGCGTTTCTTCACGGTGCAAACATTCCAGATCCTTTCTTCTAGCATGTTTGAAACGTATAGTAAATCAGTTGTGACCTGTATCGTGAATTACATGTGCGATAGCGCCCTAGAACTTACTCCTTCTAACTGTAACCTAGTACGCATTGGCCAAGCTTTACATTCATCTTAATATCTGCTTTTTAGCTAGGATATAGTTTTAGTGCTGTTATCACAAATGAAAATTTTATCAGAACCAAAGCCTGGTAACTGGTTAAAGTACTGTACCCATGGAGAGACAATGCTGACCCTGCCTTCCAGCAGTATAAGTTAGTGGACAATCAAGCTTTGACTTGGGTAATTGTAGAGAGGCAGAGGGGCCATGATGTTAATGATCTTGCTGGGTGTTTACAGTAGAAAAGGAATGTGGAAGCCTCTTTGGGTAACAGCTTTGCTTCTGGGAGATATTCCTTTACACAGGCTGAGGCAGGAGGTCTGTGGGGCTTGGACAACATGGAGCCCATCTCAGTAAACAAGAAAAGGCACTCTTAGAGACAGCCAACCCTTAGGACAGCAGAGTGGATTTTAAGTTACCAGAAGTCATAGAACACATAAAATTTTCAGTTTGTTTCTTCAAAAGTATACATGAAACTTATTGGGAGCTTTTTCCAAAAGCATTATATTTTGTTTTAGCCTAATCATTTGAAAATTTATTTTTAAAAAGTATTAGATACTCCAGCATTATCTTGGTAGCTCCAATAGAAGGTTAACTTGAGCTTTCTTTATTATTGTGCAGTTGTTAAACTTAGACTTCCAAAGTCTTGATGTTTGAGTTGAAGGTCAGTAACATATAAATGTAAATTAGAGATTTTGTGTTGTTTAAGTGTGCTAATTGTCTCTGAAATATACCCTTGAGACTGTAGGAATAAATGCAGTACCATATACTTAAATAGCTAAGCAAAGCACAGCTTAATAACTGGAACTCTTTTAAAATGTAAAGATTATGTCAAGAAGGCACATTTAAAGTCTCTGTGACTGTCAGGCTGCATTGAATTACGTGGGAATGAGTAGTGGAAGAGAAAAGCTGGACACTCATAGAATCCTGAGTGTTGCTCACAGGTCGCCTGCCCCACGCAGCTGCCAGCCTACTGGCAGGTGGTGGTCCTCTTGGCCACTTGTACCACTTTCAGGCACGCCCCTGTGTGGCAGCAGCTAGGGATAGGAAGGCTTTATTGCTGTTCAGATTTGCAACTGTTTTTCATAAAGGATGGGAGGTTTGCTTCTGGAAAGACTTTTATTTGTTAGGTAAAGGAAGCCTGGCAGCTGTGGGCAAGGTTTTTCGTGAGATATAACATCCTCAGCACTGCATGTCTGTCTGGAGTCCATGCGTGACAGGGTGGAAGGTGTCCCTGTACTCAGAGATTTCTGTCCATTGGGTCTATAATTTAACCCTGATTAGCGACCCTCTTCCTCAGTACTGCTATGGTAGCATCTCTTTTTTTAAGAAGTTATAACAATATTCTATCACAGAAAAATGATTCAAATGATTAACATTCTTTTCGGGTGTCATGAGAAAGCAAAGTGAGTGTTTCTGCTTTAGTGCTCTTCAAAACAATAGTTGAAAAGGATGTACAGTGACAAGAGGTTTTAAGTGATCTCAGGAAATAAGTGAAATGGAATAAAGGCTATTCATCTGTTTTATTTCCAATAGAAAATTATAGATTGACAACTTCCATTATGTGGTTTTTGAAATAATTTTTAAAAGGTATTTCTTTAAAGAAATCTTTTAGCAAACGTACAATTAAAATGAATTCTAAATCGCAAATAAATTGCTTATGGCTATTTTCATTCACTATAGAATTAATATTGTTTCTTGAAGTCCTAACCATATTGCTAGCAACAAAATAATGTGCTTCTTTGTTCTGGTTTTTTCATCTGTGACGGAGCAATAGCAGCACTTAAAATGACATTGCCAAGACTAAATGAGATCAGATGCATACAGTTGTTGCTTTGTATTGTTCCGGTATGCATTCATTTTATTTACCCCAGTTTCATTGAAACACACCAGTCCGCAGCGACACAGCTCACACAGTACCTCCCCAGAGCTGCCTCTGCGCACTTCTCCGTGGGTAGCAGCTGTGACCCGCGACTCTGTTCCTCTCATCCTGCCTTCCCATAAAAAACCAAAAGCCCAATTCACTTGTCATTTATTTTCAGTGCTTATCACTTCTGCCATTTGTTTTGTATTGGGCTCTGCTTGCCTACCCCTTGTCCTCTGGAATATGAGTCTCTGTGGCCAGGGTCTCTGCTTCTTCCAAGGCTATGTGTTTGGCATCTAGAGCAGTGACTGGTAAGAGTTTGGTTCTCCAGGGAAGCTTTATGTTCTGGGGTTGAAGGGTGCTCTCTCCTTTCTATTTGGTTCTGAGAGACTTAGGCCTTTTTTTTTTTTCTGAGACAGGCTCTTACTGTGTAGTCCAGGAACTCGCAGTGATCCTCCTGCCTCAGCCTCCAAACTGCTGGGATTACAGTTGTACACCACCATGCTCAGCAGACTTAGTCCATTCTGAATTTCTCTAATACATACTGTTATGTGGTAACATATGTTTCATCTCTCCAGTGAGGTGGCAGGATTTGTACCTTATCTTCTTTGCCTGGAAAGTCTAACATAGTAAGAATAAACAAACACTCAAATTTAACTTAAAAATAAACCAGGTGCATTGCAGCTTTGTAATCTATGTGGTACTGAGTCCTAAGTCTGGTAGTACATTCAGTAGGTCCATTCATTCATTTGTTCATTCAGTGAATGTTTAATGAGTACCTACTATTTAGGTTCTGAAATGGAGAAGTAAGCAGAATGTGTTAAACTGTGCTCCCATGAGGTTAATCTAATTAGAGACGCAAAAATAAACAGGTGTACGCTGTTCGCACGTCCCCTGGTAACTGCTGTGAGAACAATAAAACCAGGTAAGGGATAGGGAGCTCAGTGTGGAAGTCACAGGCTTGCTGCTCTGTTTGTTGTCATGAGAAAGCCTCTTGGTAGAGGAGGGAGCCCTTCGAGTTTCTGTGGGATGAGTGTTTCTAGCAGAAGCAGCAGCAACCGCAAAGGCTCTGAAACAGTTAGCTTTGGTGTTTTTGAAGAAGCTGCCTGGCTGAAGCAGAGCCAGGCAAGCTGGGGCTAGTAGGAGTTAAGGCCGGCCAATCATGTAATGTTAATAGTTCGAGTTTTACTCTGAATGGTACTTGGTGGTGGGACTGAAGAGTTTTGAATAGAGGATGCCTTGGTTTGATGGTTTTACAGGGGATAACTGTGGGTGTTATGTGGACTTGGAAGGATGTGTCCTGGAGAGAAGCCAAGACCAGCTGGGCAGAACATGGGATAATCCAAGTGGAACAGGGTGCTCCTTTAGATGCGGCTGTGGCTGTGGAAATGGGGAGTACTGATTTGCTCCTGGATGTATTTCGAGGGCAGATTAGATAGGATCTACTGATGCTTTAGATACAGGTCTGAGAGAAAAAAGAATTTAAAATTACTCCTACTTTTGGCTTAAATAGTTAATTGCTGTCAGCAGAAAGGGGTGAAAACTCTAGGTACTTTGGTTTTCCTTCTTGGGCGTTTACTGTGGAATCCAACAGTTTCCAGTAGTTTACTGAATTTAAGGTTCCTGTTTGATCTCTGTGAACATGCTGTGCATGTAGTTAGAAGTATTGGAGTTAAGAGAAAAGCAGGTGAGAAACAAATGTCAAAGTTGTGGGGGTGGGGATGAGTTTTAAATCCAGAATACTGGAATAGATCACAAAGAAGTAAATATAGGAGCAAAAGTTTTCTCACTTGAGGACACTGTAGACTTTCGAGGTAGGGAGATAGGAGGAATAAGCAAGGGAAACCAATGGAATACAAGATTACTAATTGGAGAATCGGGACAGTGCGCTCATCACACCAGAGGTGGAAAGGAGGGGACAGGCACTTACTTACATCAAATGCCGTTGATAAGTTAGCTGAGATCAAAACTGGGTTGGTTGATAAGACCTTTGGTGACTTCAACTAAGATCTCATTAGTGATTAACTCAAGGCTCATCCAGATTGAGTAATTATTTGGACACAATCAGTGAGCCTCCCTCAAAATGCTCTCAATATTGATCAGTGGTGAGAGACTGTCTGCCAGTTTTGACTTTGCAAATTGCAAAACTTCAAGTGGTGGAATGTTCTGAGTTGTAAGATTTTAACAGTATGTTATATGTGGGGAGGTAATGTAGGAACAGATTTCACAGACAAGAATATCTCTTAATTCATCACTGTTTTGTGATTGTTGTGAAAAACCAGTAGGATCCATTCCCAGGCTCTGATAATGAAAAGTAGATAATACCTCATGTCCGTACCACAGGGAAAAAAGCTAATTTTAATGGAAAATCTAGGGTTTCAAGAAACTCGTTTAAGACAGTGTTTTTGTTTTCCTATAAGAGACTTGTTAGTTTATCTCTTTGAAAGAAAGATTGTGCATTGCGTTTGATATATTATAGATAAAGTTTGGATCTTGAATTTTTAGGAGCCTAACCTATTGAATGTAAAGAGAATTGTAAGAATATGCTAGTTTCTGGTCTTTTAAGATTTTTAGAAGTGTGTAAATGACTGTGAAAGACCAATCTGCCTTTCAATTCCTTCTTTATTTATGAAACATCCCTATCACTACTGAATTGACTGATTTTTAATGAAATTCTTGATCTCCTAGCTGGCCTTTTCCTCTCTGTTTTTTTCTGTATTATGCTTACTTTTGGTATCAAACTTATTACACTACCTTTAAAGTGTATCTTTCCTACATTTCTCTATCTTTGTCCATGTTCACAGTTTCTGCTAAATTATCATCTTATACAAGCGTGTACATTTCTTCTATTTTGTTACTGTTTTTTGTTTTGAAATAAGGTCTTGCTATATTCCCCAGGATGGCCTTGAACTGGTCTCACTCTTCCGACCTCGTCCTCCTGGGTGGGTAGCTGGGACTCCAGCCACACCCCGAGCACCCAGCTAATACATACATTTTAAAACGCAGATCTCTCAGACTTGCGACCTCTGGGTAGTTGCTCTACTCAGAGTTGGTGGATATCAGAAGTTAATTATGTGGTTGTTTGCAGATATAGAAATGCCCCAATGTAATTGAGGTGGCACTATGATGCAGAGTGTGGGAATGCTTCTGGGATAGGGAAGAGGTACACTAATGACTTTGGTGTGTATTCTGCTGTATTTGTCACTCAAAAAAATTGGTCATTTCAAATGATATGAAAATACATATAATGCCCAGTTTTAAGTATAAGAAAATCTTTTACTGCTGCAGTAACTTTGGATCTCCAAAAAAGTTGTTTATATATTGGTAAAGGGGAAGGATATTGATATTTGAAGTGCTCGATGCTGTCCAGTGACTCTTCCATTTCGCTCTGAGGAGCGGAGCTTTGTCCCTTAACCATCCCTATTTATAGCAAAGACACTCAGCAATATGAAAACTTGGCTGGGCTTGAGGAGCCACAAAATGACTGAGCCAGGACTCAAACTCAGACTTAACTGACCTGAGTAGGGTAGACACTAACTGTGACGTCAGCTGCCTCATCACATGATTGCTAGTTATTTTGTCAAATGGGTGCATTTGGAATCAGACCAAGTTCTCCACTGATAGCCAAAGTGCCGAGCAATCTTGTTTGTCCCCTGAAACTCTGCCTTCAATCTCTCAGTCCAGAAAGCATATTGCAGTGCAGTGAATGAGGAAGTAGTAGAGATTGCCTTGGACCTACTCAAAAATTTAACTTATAACTACTGTTAGTTACAAATCATGTAACAAGTACTTTACTACCAGTGAAAACACTATAGGACAAAATCCCAAGGCTGAGAACTGTGGATTAAGGATCCATTCCCAGATACAGTCCCCTCCATTTATCATATTTGCAACAGTAAGTCAATAACTGGACAGATACTTGTCTAGCTGGAGAAGGGGAATCAAGCTATGAAGTTGGAGATTTAAAGTTGAACAGATTTTTGGGGGGTACTGGGAACTGAACTCAGGACCTTGCGCTTGCGAGGCAGGTGCTGTACCACTGAGTTATATCCCTAGCCCAGTGTTGAATAGATCTTTTTAAAAAACCTAAAACTTAACAAAAGTGCTTTAAGACTAATGTATGTGATTATTTATGATGAGGTAGATTTCAGGTCTGATACACATACTAGAAATGTTAGAAAATCAGTAGGAGGTCATTATATAGGTGTTAGTTTTCTATGCTTAGGAAAGCTTAGAAATCATTTTCAATTTAAGCTACATTGACTTTAATATTTCAGTTATTAAAATACTTTAGTAAAATATCTAAATAGTTTTAAGCACTGTTAAAGCTCAAGGACATCCCCAAATGGGAATTATTTTAATTCCTGTGTATTTAATTTGATATTATGTACTCTCAGTATTTGTGGTTAAGTGAAGGGACTTAGTGACAGAGACTCAGCAGGCTCTGGACCTGAGCACCCAATTCCTACAGATCCCAGGGCTTCTTCCAAAGCTGATCTCCAAGTGGAGAAAAGCATCAGGCCGTATTTAGTCACCTTACAAATTCTGTCCATCCTCAGGAAGTGTACTGTTTCTGTTCTCAAATTTGAGTATCAATTTTCATCTATAGCCTATGCCTTTTCCCAGAAAGACAGGGATAATAAATCTAGTCATTTTTATTGTATTTCTGCCACTTTGTATAAGTTGATAGATTTGCACTAGACCTGTCCTACAGTATTTTGATTTCAGTAGCAGAGTAGACATTGTCATTCAAAATGAAATCTTGGCCAGTGATTTAGATAAATAACCCCTCCATATATTGATTTATGTTCATAAAAATTAACTTTTGTATGGGCCTTTTGTGTCTCTTGGATATATTATTTTAACTGCTTGATTTTATGATTATACTTAGCACATGACTACATATTAAATTTTCATTAAATGTTTGAATTTTAGTTACTGTTGTAACTGTTCCTGAATTTTATCTGTTTCTGTCATTCTCTTAGCTACCTTTCTGACCCTAGGCTATTATTGTTGAATAACTGAGCTGTAATGTATAATCTGGCCTTCAGTTTCTCTTTTGTAAAACTCTTTCCATGTATTCTAAGTTAATATTCTCCATCAGCTGGTTTTGATTTTGAGAGTGTTAGGTTCTTGCTATGTAGTTCAGGCTGGCCTTGAACTTGCTGTGTATCCCAGGGTGGCCTCAAACTTACAGTGATCCTCCTGCCTCAGCCTCCCAAGTGCAGGGATTACAGGTGTACGCTGCCACACCAGGCCTAAGTTAATATTCTAAAAGCCATCCTTTCACCAAATCAAATAAGCCTGCTGTTTAAAAGTGTACAACTTACTGATTCAATCAAGGTCAAATTTTTCTACCTTAGTAATTTATCTAACTTTCTCCTAGTTCATTTGCCCCATTTTTCAGAATAGAGCTTAGCCATACTGGCCAGAGTAGACTGGTTGGCAACCCCCTTGCTACACTAGTAACAGGATAATGACCATGGGGCTTGCTGCCTCCTCCCCATGGGTTTTTCTGTTAGACTGAAAATGCACCCTTCCCCACCCTCATTCCACCATTCCATGTGGTCCACCTTGGTAAGCTTTTCTTCTGTCTAAGACATATTGCTCATTCCCATTTCTGAATTCTTTTTTCTTGTGGAGGGTACCAGTGATTGAACGCAGAAACTTGGGCTTGCCAGGCAAGTGCTGTGCCCCTGAGCCGTATCCCCAGCCCCTGAATTCTTAGCTACGTTAACTAACTGCTACATATGCTGGGCACCTACTGTAGGCTCTCTACCATTATATTAAAAGAGATGTGATTGGTAAAAATACATAATTATAGCTAGCTTGATCATTAGTTGTATTATAATTTCTCATGACCCTGAAATCCCTGTGAAAATTTAATAAAGGTAAATAGAAAAGTGAATTTATTTAGATTTAGTACTTTCACTTGAGTTAACTCTCTTTGGTGTTCCAGTCATGGTAGACATGCCAGGTTTTAGTCTGTTCTAGTATTGTCTTCTCCCTTTGATGTAACAGATTGAGGTCTGCATTTTTTGGTCATTTTAGGTAGTTTTACTAGCCTGTTTGCCTAATTATTATAAGCCCTGGCATTTAATTTACAAGATACTGGACAAAATATTTTAGAATATGTTTAACCTTGGTTTGTGCCTTACAGGGGGCACTATGCTTCTTGACTTTCTGTTCTTTTTAAAATATAAGACTTGGGTTTGAATGTTACTTTTATTACAGTTAAGTTCTATTATAAGCTAATTTGCACTTAAGCTAGTATCAGTGTTTAATATATATCTAAGTAAAGAAAATTTCCTTTATCTCACCCTGAATGAAGTCAGAGAAACCCAATCTAATCTTGAAATTGAAATTGACATTGCAAGTGAATGATGTATTTATATTGACTTGATTAGTCTTATCATGGTTATAGGCCTACCTATTAGACATGGCATATTAGTGATCTTAACTCTGTTCTTTCCTTAAAATAATTTTTTATATAATATATCAACATCTTAAAGTTTTAAGTTGAATTTTAATATCTACCTGCTGCCTACTTCCAGGATAATGGTGTACATGGTATTTGCCATACACTATACCGCTGCTTATATATAATTTTAGAATGCCATGGCAGCGTAAGGGAATACTACATAGAAGAGAGTAAGGTAGTATAAATGTGATTGAGGAGCCCAGTTATTCTGTACTGTTAAGTGCTGTGGGCTTGTTTTACAAAATTATTTTCTTTTATTCAAATGTGACTAAGGACTTGAAGCACTCATTGCCATCTGGACTTGGTCTCTCAGAAACTCAGATTCCATCTCACGGCTTTGACGGTACCAAAGAGGGGGTTATTGAAGGAGGAGCATATCAAGGTAAGAGCCCATGTATTTGTCACACGGCTGGGTGGAGGGGGAGAAGTTCACCAAATATTGCCCTTCCTTGTCAAGCACAGGAATTCAGTGACAAAATGCTGATCATATACATAACCCTTTTTTCTTGAATTTAAGTAGGAATTGTTTTAATAATCTTTTATAAATAGATAAACATGCATAATTTCATTATTTAAAAGTTGTTTTTAAGTACTGAATTAAAAATCTCAAATTATACCATGATATAAATTAAGATGTTTGTAACACAAAATTTGTAACCACAAAATAATTTTAACAAAGATTATAAATATTGCTTGGTATAAACGCATATTTCCTATTTCAAAGTAAACATGAGAACTGTTCATTTTCCTATTATACATGCTATGTAGAAGGTCTCCAAGACTCTATAGTGACTAATCTCAGGTTCAGTGATTTGGCAGAATTATAAGACTGCTTATTGTCACACTCACAGCTTTGATTACTTGCAAAGAATTCCGAGCATAATCAGTAAAGGCAAAAGATGTGTGAGACAGTCTGTGTAAAACTAGTTAGTTGTAAGTGTCCATGGGTCTTCTCCCAGTGAGGCCTCGCAGGAATTTAATTCTTCCAGCAGTGAGTTGTGACAACATGTATAGTATGTTGCTAAGAAGCTCATTTAGAGACTGACTGAGTAGGGATTTTATTGGGACTGCTTACATAGGCATCTGCTATCTAGCAGAATTAAGATTTGGAATGTGTAAACCACAGTGCATAGTACACATTGTTTGTATAAACATTTGAGGCACAGTGAGCCCATCCTTGCAAGAAAGGAGGGGATCCTCCCAACACTGGAGTTCCCAGACACCAGCCAAGAGCCAGTCTAGCAAGCAAATAATTTTTAAGGAAAGGCAGCTAGACCTGCTTTGTAAACTCTCTCTGCTTGCATTGTGTGTGTGTGTGTGTGTGTGTGTGTGTGTGTGTGTGTGTGTGTTTGTATAATAGGGAAAAATTGTTTCCTTTGTAAATGTTCTCACCTATGCTTTTTTCTAGCTTTTTTCATTTTGATAGAAGTGAAAGAAAAACCATGTAAGCATTTGAATGTAGAAAAATAGATTATTTTCTTGGGAAACCTATAGTTAATAGCTATAGTTAGTGTTTAATGATGTACATTCATTCATTCATTTATTTATTTATTTATTTATTTATTTATTTTTGTTTCTGTTCAGACAGGGGTCTCACTATACAGTTCAGGCTGGTCTTGACTCACTATGTAGCCCAGGCTGGCCTTGAACTCATGGCAATCCTCCTGCCTCAGCATCCCAAATATCAGGATTACGGCATGTGCCACCACACCTGGCTATTTTAATACTATATTCTAACTTTACAAAATGAAATTTTCTCCATGCCTCTGCAATACTTGGACCTCTTGCATATGTTAGCACTCTATATTTTTACTGTGTTATTGGCCAAGTCTTTATTCAGGAACACTTTAGATCTAAAATACATGATTTGTTACGTGGGTCTTGGAAATAGGCATTTAGAACAGATGATCCAGTGTAGCATCCTCTCCTTCATGCTGTGCAGAGAATGGACTACCTAGTAACATTGTTTTTTGTCCTTTTCAGTCTTGTCTTTAGAAAATACAGTGGTACCTCCGTTCACAGATACCTGTTTGCAAACAGTTTGGTTCTCAAACAGAAGCATTTGGCAGAATTTAGAATTTGCAAATTCTGGATTGAATGGCAAACATAACCATGGCCATCTTTCCCACACAAACACAAACATGGCCATCTTTTCCAAACTCATAGAACAAAATAAGTTTGTGAATCGAGGTAAAGGTATAAAAAGAGCAGAAGCTTGTCAGTATCCTAATGTGCACATATAAGCTCTCTCGGCACTATATGTGGACTTTGAAAACAAAAATCAGAACATGATCTTTAAAAAATAATCTGTACTTAATTTTGTTGCATTGATATGTTCATGTCTTGGGGACAACTTGGAATTTGGAAAGGTTGGCCAGCTGCCTCAGTTATGAGTGCATCAAGGTGTAAGGCTTACTTTTCAAAAATTGGCACAAGTTTTGGATCATTCACCTATTTCAGAATTCATTTTTATTCATTCATTCATTCTTTGTGTGTGTGTGTCTGTGTGTGTTTGGTACTGGAGACTGGGCCCAGGGCCCCATATGTACTAGGTAAATGCTTTCCACATATCTTGTGTTGTGCTATGGTGTTATTTCTTATGCAAGATTAATAAGCTGTAGTAATTAGAACAGCAGAGCTTTATTCCTAGGGTCATCAAGACATGGGACTATAGTAGTCTTATTTTATTAAATACTTACAATAGAAACTCTGTGCTTTGGATAGTAAAGATACAGTATTAGAAATGGTGATTGGGCTGGTTAACCTAATATACTGCCTCCCAATTTATCAAATGATTTATGGATTAGTGTTTTCTACATTAAATTTGAGAAGAGAGATATTATGGTGTGTATTCAGATTATCTGAGTCTCTAATAAGAAAACCAGTTTGACTTTTGGGCCTCATTTCTCTACAGTGTAATGTGAGAGTTCAGTTGATTTCTGCCATGCCCTCTAGTTTTAAATTTTAATAGTTCAGCAGATTTAAAGAAGCAAGTACAATATCTCTCACCTTGAAAGGTAGTGATAATCCGTTTAGGTCTACTCATGTCTGAATTTTAATGTGAGTTCCAGCCCAAATTCACTATTAGCAATAGTGACTATTTCTTCATCAGAATTTAGTATATCTATGATATATACAATTATTATTAATTTTAAGTAAAGAGTCGACATTGATTCTTTCATATCAGAAAACTGAACTATGAATTTGATATATTACGGATTTTCCAGAGAACTGGGCAAGAGTGTACTTGAAATGAAAATACATTACAAACATTAAAATATTCTCAGCTGAAGGTTGAAGGACAAACCATATTTTTCTCAGGCTTTTTAATGAACAACCCCAGTGTTGTGTGGTCCATAGTTTTACTCTGTGGGTGACTACGGCTCAGAGGTATGAAGCAGTCTGTCAAGTGACACTATGTGGTAGACAGAGCCAGAATTTGAAACCCAGAGTTAGAATTTCAAATTCAGTATTTCATTCAGGCAGTGTGCTGTTCTGTCCAATCCCCAAACTTGATATTGTTTGAAAATCGTCAGAGTGACTTTTTTGAAATGACAGATAATCCTTAGATCTTATGTATGTCCCAAGTGTGTATTAAAATCTTCAGGCATTCTTGTGATCAGTCTACATCACCACTTCCAAAACGTCAAAGTACTGTATGTACAAAGCACCTGAGGATCGATCTTGTCCCAGTGCAGATTCTGATTCAGGGGTCTGGGCCAGCACCTGAAACTTAGGTGTCTAACAGACTCCCTCCCCAGTGACTTCGTTGCTGTAAGTGCCCTGCACCCACACTGAACAGCAGTGATCTACACTTGGTGATATTTAATTTATGATTTGAAATTTTTGGCTGCAATTCCCATGAAGGTTGTAATTCCTATGAAGGTTATAATTCATTCACATTTCTGTGAGATCTTAAAATATGATATCCCTTATGTGCCTTGAAGTTTTTACTTGACTTTTTCCTTCATATTAAAGAGTAGCAAGTTATGAAATATTTCCTTAAGCTTTAAATCATTCCAAGTATGGATTTTAGTCATAGTCTATTAATTGATTTTAGAAATCATAGAGTCCAGGTAAAGTCTTGTTTAGGTGTGACCTTGCCAAATTTCCTTGTATAGTTAGGAGCTTTGTTTGGTTTTGATAGTTCAATGAAAAGTTTTTACAAGAACAGCCTGATAGCATCCATTTATTAGTTTTTTCCTTCAAGAAAGCAAATTTATTAATTCTAGACTTTAATCTAGTTTATTAACCTCAGTATTAATCTAGTCCTTGACCTCAGTATATTTGAAAAGTAAGTAGAACCATATTCACTATGTATAGTATGTGGAGGAGGAACAGGATTTTCACAGTTAAATGTCTGCCCTTTTCAGGTTCCCCAGAACCACCTTTGCCATCTGTTATGTCTCCTAGCAGGGTTGCAGCTAGTCGACTGGCTCCACAAGGAAGTGATTTAATTGTTCCTGCAGGTATTTGCTGTGCTGATTGGGTAAAGCCCTTCTTGCTGCTGCTGCTGCTGCTGCTGCTGCTACTGCTACTGCTACTACTACTACTACTGCTGCTGAAGCTAAACTAACTCACTCAGTTTTATAATCTCTTGCTTTGTATTCTTAGGTGTGTGTTACTCTGGCTATTTTGGTGACTGGCTGCTTTTTTTCTTCTTTTTTAACAAGAAAGGAAATAATCTTTATAGTCATGGCCTACCTTTCTGGCATTTCAAAGTAATTAGGTAGTATCTCTTAACCTATCTTCTTAAGGTTAAAACCAGTATAATACGATTTGTTTTCAATCATCCTTCTTTACTCTGGGCAATTCAGGTTCACATGTTTAATCCTAACCTCCCTGCTTTGCAGCTCTGCCCTGTTTTTAGTTTTTTGGGATTTTTTTTCTTTTAAAGAAGCTTCAACAGTTGGGAATGGGTCAGTCGCAAAAGGTTGTGTCTTGTTATTTTAGACTCAGCTTATAAGTAGTTTGCAGAGTGTAACGAAATACCATGTAATTTACCAGTTATACACAATGAACGATATTTGGAAAAAAGAAAAGATCTGTGTTTAATTTACACTACATTTGAATGTTGCTGGAATATAAAAATGGGAAACGTGAACTCCACATTTCTTTTTCATTTGGAATTTTAGTTCTTTTGTCTCTATGAGAATTTTATAAATTCTTAAATACTTTTGATTTTATATGTAGTTATCAGTTTTAGTCTGTGATGAAACTGTGTTAAAGGCTAACTCTGGGAATAAATAAGGAGAAATTTTTACAGACCTTGTTTTTAAGACCACTTTTTGTAATTTTTCTCACCTTATTTCATTGCTTTTTTAAAATTATCATAAAGTTTATATCCCAAATCATTGATGTTATAAATGTTTATGAAACAGTTCTTGTGCTGTTTTACTAATGGAAACTGCATAGCTGTGGAGCTGCTTTTTCATAAAGCCTCAGCCGTTGGAGCCGTACATTTGTCAGCGCTGCATGCTGCCTTGTTCTTTTGGAGGAAGAGCTCTTTTTTGAGACAGAGCTTGCCGTGTCAGAAGAGCTCTTAAAAGCAATGTATAATATGGGTCTTATTTCAGCCTAGCCTTATAGGCAGGTGGTAACATTTTTTAATTTAAATTAATTTTTAACTGGTTCATAAAAACATAAAAATTGTACATAGCAATGAGGCACCATGTGGTATTTTCTTACACTGTACAGTGCATAAATCAGCTTACACATATCTACCTCCTCAAACATTTAGCATCTCCTGATGGCAACAACATTCACTTTTAATGGCTGAATTATTTTTTCCAATTCTCCAAAACTGTAGCAACATTCTGTCTTTTTCTGATCAACATAGTACAATGACAGATTAGTGTAGGAATTTTTACTGACAGAGTTCAGGCTTTAAGATGTCATAAAACTTATTTTTCTTGAGATAAACAGCAGTTAATTTTGACACTAAAAAAAAAAGATAGTCAACTACATGGCATTTGTAGTTAATGGACAGAAATACTGTAGTTTTAGAATGATTAGGAAATTATTACCAGTGATTCTAGGACATTCTAGTCACCCACTTTGTGGGAATCTTCATTTCCTAAATGCATAAGTAATTTAGTTTGAACATCAGTTTTATTTTCTTTCCTGACTTTATCTGAACTGTGTGTTTTTTGTCTTCTGTTATGATCATGCAGGTGGCCAGAGAACACACACAAAAAGCGGACCAGTTATTCTAGCAGATGAAATTAAAAATCCTGCAATGGAAAAGTTAGAACTTGTTAGAAAATGGAGTCTGAACACATATAAGGTTTGTAATTTTTTAATGTTTCTAGTGGTTCTAAGAATTTTTATTTTTGTGTTATTCAAATTACTATATTGCAATTATATGAATTCATAGGAGTTACACCATCTAAACAGGGAATACAATTAGAGAATAAAATGTTAGTTTTATTATTGATATTTGTAACAGTAACACTGCCTTGGAATGTATTACAGAGCTATTATAGTGCTATGTTTTATTTTTAATTTTAAGAGACGAGGTCTTACTGCGTTGCCCTGGCTGGTTCTGAACTCCTGGGCTCAAGTGATGATCTAAGTATTAACTGTAAGGACAGCACCAGATTATAGATTGGTTGAGTTTTAAAGTTTTGTTGACATTGCCATTTGCGTTGCTTCAGAGTTTTTGGTGGTTATTTTCCTTATTTTGCGATTATTTGCCATGAAACACAATTAAGCAAATTGTTTAATGTATGTATTACAAACAGCCAGAGTCCCAAATCCATTTAGTACCTTCGAATATTACCAGGGAAAGGACAGTAGACTTGCAGAATATAGTGCACTGGATGTGTCTCGAGTCAAATGAGTGGATTTATTCCTTCAGTTATATTTTTAAAAATATTTTCTGAAATCCTCTACAAAATAAGTTTAAATGGTAAAAATGCCCTGAAATACAAATCTTTCCCTAAGTTATTTAGCTCATGTCAGCGTGGAACCTGAGAATTGCCAACACTAAGTTTTAAAAAGCGCCCTTTACTTAAGCTTTTCTTCTCATGCGAGTGCGCTCTGAATGTCCGCACCTTCTTGCTGGGATTCACCTAGTCCAGGTATCTTTTGGGGTATGTGTTCCCTCCCATCACAGCAGTTTCCCTAAGCACTCACAAACGTCTGCTCCATCTCCTTGCTGATCCTGCATACTTCCTTGGCCACCAAATCCTGTGGTCTCTGCCCCAGCTTCCTTACTCTCTCTGCCCCAGACTCCACAGCCGTGGTTCCTGTTTCCCTGTGTCTGTCTGTCTCCCCTGCCCGCCCACTCGGAATAGCTTCTTCACGAATTCTCTTGGACTGCACCTGCCTGATGCAGTCACTGTTTCTTTAAAAACTTTCAACCAATCCCTGTCATCTTCAGAATGATATGTGTCAGACTCCTGTCTGCCTTTCCAGGAGACTCTCCACTCTACTGTGCCTGTGGGTCTGATACCAAATTACCCAGAGATTTCCTTTAGCAATCTGTGCTTTCTCAACATTTCTGTGACTTTATTCATGAGACAATATTTGCCGACTGCTTGGAATTCCCCTCCATTTCACTTGTCCTTCGTAGCAGACTAAGCTTCATTCACTCGTTTATTAAATTTATTTAGCATTCTTTTTGTTCATTGAATTACAAAATTTGCCTCTGTTAATAATCTTTGTCCACACATTTTGAACCTGGAGAACATAGACCTTATTTCTGAACCAAATCCTAATAATTACTAATTACACGTTTTTTAAAGTTAAAGCTTTTGTTCATTTGAGTCTTCTTCTCTTGTTAGTTTTTTCCTCATTCCTTTTCCAGCTGTTCCCAGTTGTGTGTTATCCATTCCTTCCCTTCCATTTCTTACCTCTGCAGTAATCTGAGCTGAATCATTAAGCTTCCGTGTTGCCACTCACAGTTGGGCACGCCACGTTAGAAGAAAATGGCCAGCCTTGAAGTGTTGTACTGTGTGAAAGAAGCACCAAGTAATCACTTCATTTTTCCATGATATATTTTTTCATCAGAGCTTAGTTTGGATTTTCCAGACTAGATCACAAGAGAAAAAGGAAGTTCTCACACAACTTTAGGGAGCAGGCGCCCTGTGTGCCTAGGCTGATGTGCACGTCTCTGGCTTGTCCGCCTTTTGGGATTCGCTGTCCCTGGAACAAGCAAGTGCTTGTTTTGATTTGCTTCATTTAAGACTGCGTGTTATCCATGTTGTTCTTGAGTAATTTAATTCTGGCTCTTTGATCTTCTCTCCTTTGTGATTCCTTCCTTTAATTTCTTGTCTCTGTTCTCTAGCAAATACTGTCTTCAAAGAAAGTGTTTATTATGAATTTATTCTTGTCAATTTTGGCCCCAATTCCAGTCAAGTAATTAAAACTAAACATAACGATTTTAAATTTAGGCCTTGGACCCTTCTTTTTAAGCATTATTTTAATCTGCCTGATTTTATTCACAAAATTTAAATTCAGAATTTATTTTTATCTGCAGCAGTAGTTGTAAGGATTGAACTCTGCTTTATCTTTTTTGGTGGGGATCTGTTTCTGGGTTTTCCTAGGCTACCGATACTAGTTTTTGAAATTTTTTAAAAATTGCAATTCAGCATTTAGAGCCATTTAAAATAGAAAATGTTGTATTTACTACTCTTCAGAATATTTTTGATAGCCTTCAATGATGAGTGTATTGACACCCTATATAATTACTCTTGAAATGTATTATTAAATAGTGAAATGCTAACAATTGGAAAAATGCTAATAATTAAGGAAACTTTTGTGTGGAGCTCTGAAATTAGATACACTTAAAAATTACAAGTTTCTGTATCATTTCTTCGGCAGAAAAGAGTAAGAGGGTAATATAATGCCTGTTATCTGGACAGAAGTAAAAGTGAGGAGAATTTAGGAATCTGTAATGAGCCTACATTTCCC